>CAUYQU010098851.1:0-22241 GCA_963574635.1 Cheracebus regulus
CATTGTAACATTATAGGGCAATTAATTTAAAAATGAATATAATGTAACCTAAGTGTACAGGGTTTATATAGTCTACCGTAAGGTATAGTAATGTTCTAGACCTCCATATTCACTCACCACTCACTCACTGACTCACTTAAAGCAACTTTCAGTCCTGCAAACTTCATTCATGGTAAATGCCCTTTACAGGTGCATCATATTTTATCTCTGGTATTATATTTTTACTGTACATTTTCTCTGTTTAGATATGTTTAGATACACATATGCTTACTGCTATGTTGCGATTGCCTGCAGCATTCAGTACCATAACATTCTACATAAGTTTGTAGCCTACAAGCAATAGGCTATGATATCTAGGTTTGTGTAAGTGTATTCTAAGGTGTTTGTGCAATGACAAAATCACCTAATGATGCATTACTTAGAATGAATCTACATCTGAAGTGACACATGACTGTATTGTCTGCTCTGACCACATGTCCTGACTGCATCGTATATGGATTTGTATTCTCTGATATGAAATTAGTTCATTTATTAAGTTAAACATATTGTCTTACATGTCTTTCATTTTTTTTTACTATACGTTAATACAAAAATTGATTTAATTAACTTTTGGAAGGAGATTTACTCTGAATAACTCAAAAATTGATATTAGAATAACTTTTTTACTACATTGTCCAATATACATTTTTTTTTATCAACCATTCTATATTCTCCAATAGTAAACCAGAAAAAGAATGATTCCTGGTGAATTAAGGATCTTCATTATTATTTTAGTTGTTCAAATTTTGGTTCTGCTACCAGCTTGTTTTTGAAGTGTCAATTATTGCTGTTCCTAGTTCCAATTTTATTCATTTTTAGATGGTAGGGTTGAATTAGCTTGGTTGATTTCACAATTTATGATAACAGATTTCTTTCTGCAAATAAAAATGCACACTGAAGTCAAAGGTACAAAGTAAACCAGATCTTCTCTGATTAAAGTGTGGAGAAGGGAGTGGGAAACTCAAAACCCCTGAAAGGAGCCCCTGAAAAAAGTCCACTTTGAAAACCACTGTTCTGCCTGATCTGTGGTGCTACTCGCACTTCTAACTTCACATACAACTTTTACAAATTGTATGGAGAATATGTGAGGATTTCATTCAAACAGTATGCATTAAAATCTGTTACAAGGAGATAGGAATAATAGAAAAGCAAAATCATTAAAGAGAGTTTTAAATTCAGATTTTTATTTTAGGTGAATGTTAGATTTGAGTCACCATTTACTTAGGATCAAAACCAAGCAACTCATTATACCCTCAGCTGCTTGAGTCTTTGAGCCTGTAGCTATAGACAGGCGAGGCGATACGGGAAAAGATAATCAGAGAGAGGAGTGAGAGGTTGGATAGCAGGATAAAGTTGTGAGTACTGCCTGCCTGCCCTCATCCAACTCTGTCCTTCTCATGCCAGCTATTATGAACAGCAGTTTTTCCTTTAATTTAACTATTTATTTTCCTATCAAGTATTATACTTACTTATTTCAGTTCTGTTCATTACTCATTGAAGGCCTACTTTGTGGCAATCACTCTAGTAGATACTAGAGGTTCAACGATAAATTCCAGCTGTACTTAAATCCTTTGAACAGGTGATTTCAAGAGCAGTTTAGAGAAATTGCAGTTGATGGAGCAAAGAGGAATTAAAAATTAGCACATGACTTTTATTTCTTAAAATATTTTTTAGGAAAAGAAAGTGAAAAAATGTGAGAAAAAATGGTATGTAAATATGTTTGTGTTGAAGTAGTACAATTGAGTTTTACTGTTTTCTAATCTTTGAGACCTTAATTTTTGTATTTGTTTTATAGAGAATTGAGTTTCCTCTCTCACATCTATTATATTAGGAAAGAAATTAGAGATGAATGGGCTAGATAGGAAGTAAAGAGGAGATAGCAAGTGTGCACATTAAAGGTTAATGGGAAAGCAGATAGGAGATTAAGTTGGAATTGAGAGGAAGTGTTAGGGGAGGACTGAGAAGGAAATTGAATGGGACTAACGTACATTAAGAAAAAAAGAAAAGAGAGTCACAGAGAGCAACCTGAACAGAAAATAAACATAAGTACATATTTAAGAAATTTTCCAAGGAGATATCTTTAATCAAGTTTTATTTATATTTAACGTAAAGTGCTCCTAAAATTTTAGATTTCAAATTTTCAATTCAGATACAATGTCACCGCAATCATTAAGGAGATATAATTTTGAGGAGGGCCGAAAAACAAAATAGGTCTGTGTAATGGTGCTATTTCATTGTAGAATGTAGCATGCATGTAATTGATGAAATAGTATTTACATGGATATAAGATAATATATTAATAATTTATATAATATTTATATTATATAAATTATATTTAAATAATACTCAACAAAAATCCTGTAATGAAAACTTTTCTGTGCCTTTGCTGATACCATGTGCTAACAATGATCTCAAAAGACAAAATTCAGTGCTATAAGTGATTTAGTAATATAAAAGCATATTTCTGATTCCAGTTTATGCAATAGTTGTAGTTAGAGACTAGGAGGCTCTACACTCTGAAACTATAAAATTGAGACTGTTCTAGATTTTAAATAATGAAGCATAAGCTATCTCTTCCATCCTGGGAAATGTGTACAAGGGACTCCGTCTATTTTAACCAGTAATTCACGTAAAGAAACCATAGCCAACTTGATTGTATTACATCTTTCAAGGCATGAGGTAATTTTGATGGATGAATATGAAAGTTGACTGGCAATTTGGTCTGTATCAGTGCATCTGCAGCACAACACAGGGAACAAGATGCCGTGAGTGAATGAGCCAGTGATTTGGTACTCCTGGCAATCGTTGTTCTGCAGCAGAGTCCCTAGCATACAGCCTTTGGACTGCATGATTTGATCCACTAACATACTGTTCCCTTGCCTAATTACAAGTTCATTGTGGTTCAAACATTGAGTCCAGCTCTCAAAGCTGCAATCTTGGGCAAGTTATTAAAACCCATTTTACATCAGTGTCCATACTTATAATATTAGGGTAATAATTATACAAATGTCATAGAGTTTTTTATAAATATTACATAAATGAATACATACAAAGTACTTAGAACAGTTCCTGGCACCTGGTAAGTGCCAAATAAGAGTTAGCTAGACTATAAACTTCATAAAATATATATATTTTTTCTCAGTAATGGCGGACTGCCACGGGAGGCAGTCCGCCATTACTGAGAAATGGAATTTCTGAGTAATTTCCATTACCGAGAAGTGGAAAAATATTTTTTTCTCTCATCTAGTTTACTGTTTTATCTCAAACACCTACTACCTATTAGGTGCTTAATAATATCTGTTGAATAAATGAACAAGTTTAATGTCTTAAATAGCCTTTTAAAACTGAGAACATGAAATGCAGAAAATACTATCCTGGCTGGCCTACTTAACATTTCTATACATTATAAAAAATTAATAAAATTTATTAATTTTGTATGAAATTCTGTCATACCTGTTAGTAAATCAGGACCTATTGTTTCTTGCAAAATTGATAAAACACAGTTTCTGAACCTGTATAAATTAAGAGTTGGCTGGATGGAGGCAGTTAGTATAATGACTAAGAGAACTTGGATCTCATATTCGCCATTTAACATCTGTGTGATTTTGGCCATTACTTACTCTCTTATACCTAATCTCTCAATAGTATGTATACTTATAATCTTAGAGGGTTCTTTTTGAAAATAAAATGAGATAATTTATATCTAATGCTTGGAAGAGTGTGTAGTATACGGTACTCCCTAAAAAAATTGGTTCACTGGCATAGTATTTTCATTTATTAATGCAACCAACAAATTTTTACCAAATTACTTGTCATATCAGTTATACAAAAATAAATAAGATTGGGTTCTTATTTTCAGGAACTTCCACTGTAGTAATGTTGGAAAAAAAGTAAAAAGGCAATTACAAAATAGTGGAAGTTGTCTTATAGAGGGATAACAGGGAATTTTAGGAGCATGCAGATATGGAACTTGAGTCAATAGTGAATGCGGAGAGGTCAAGAAAGGATTCCTAAAAGAAGACCTGTCTGAGCTGAGTCTTGAAGTAAGAACTGGTTTAGATGCAGATGGAGAAAGCTATGGCAGTTCACAGCATGGAGAAGAGGGAATGCATAAATAGTCGTTCAGCAATTTGTATAGTACTCAGTATAGCTGGGAGAATAAAAACATGAAATTCTGCTTACATTTTCTATTAAGAATAATAGATTGGGTGTGGTGGCTCATGCTTCTAATCCCAGCACTTAGGGAGGCCAAGGCAGGTGGATCACCTGAGGTCAGGAGTTAAAGACCAGCTTAGCCATTAGGGTAAAATCCTGTCTCTACTGAAAATACAAAAAAATTAGCTGGGCATGGTGGCAGATGCCTGTAATCCCAGCTATGGGGGAGGCTGAGGCATGAGAATCGCTTGAACCCAGAAGTCGCAGGTTGCAGTGAGCTGAGATCGTGCCACTGCACTTCAGCCTGGACAACAGAGTAATACCTCATCTCAAGAAAAAAAAAAGAAAGAAAGAAAGAAAAAGAAAAAAGAATGAAAACAATAATAATTGCATAGCTCTTTAGCTCTTTAGAGGTTACAGGGTTATCTTTGTATGTCTTTTGAATTCTCACCCCAACTATAAGATAAAAGCTGGCATTATTTTCCGTATTTTGTATTTGAGGACACAATATCTGATTTTAGAGACAGGCTTGAGGTCGTATACCCATTGTTGGAAGAGAAGATTGAGTCTCGGTTCTTCTTGTGTTTAGCTTCCAGCGAACTCTGAGCCAGGGCAGAAACAGAAAGTTAGGAGAGGTAACTGTCACCTGGTTTTGCTCTCTGGGTAATGGTGCTTAGAAAATTATTATTTTGTATGTATTATTTTGGCATAAACTGTAAGACTTGCTTTATCATTCTCAGTTATATTTAAAATGGCTCTGTTAATGAGTGCCACTTAAAAAATTCGATCTTATGTCAGGTTAAACATCTTGTGTCTGATATATGGTATTCAATCGGAATTTGTTGAGTGAATGAGTGATCGAATGAATCCATAGCTATTTGAATACTTGTTAGTAGGGTTATTCCGGATACATTTTTGCAGATACAATAAAAATGTTTTCTTAATTATAGTCACATAAATCATAAGTCGACAACATATTTTGAAATTTAAGCATTTTATTAGTTTTGCATTATCATGAGATTTATTATTATTTTTTATTAGGCCAAGAATTATTTAGCATACAGCTACTATATACTAGGTACTCTGCCAGGTATAACACATGTTATCTGAACTAACTCTCACAATAACCCTATAGGAATGTCCTACTATTTCCTGCTGTTTTTTAGAAAAGGAAATGGTCAGAGAACAATAAAAAAGGTCACTAGAGCTAACAAATGGGAGAACTGGGATGTTAAGCCAAGATCTGTCTGTCTCCAGAGCCCAGGTGCAATTCAGTTTTTGTGTATTATAGGAATTCATTAAATTTGCATCTGTCGATTTTGTAAGATTTTGCCTAAGTTATACACATTTTCCATGTGAATTCTGCTAATTAATTAGACTTAGATATTTCGTTTCCTAAAATATAGTATTAAGTACAAACATTTTTTCATTTTAGTGTACTCTGTTCTCTTCAGTTTTTTGATATTTTATAAACTGTTCATGTGTTTTCTTAGATATCTGTGTAAAACATTCTTCGGTGGCATCATTCATCAGAATTCATTTCAAAAACTTAAAATTTCAGTTTTTGGTTGCTTACATTTAATTTCTCAAATACTAATAATTTGCATTTCTTTAGTTAGAGATTAAAATACTAAGATTTGCTTTTCTTTGGTAAGGTCACCTTTTCCCCTATTAAATATAACATTTTAATCTGAAATAATGACTTATTCCATGGTTATATTGCTATCAGTGAACAACAGTTTATTTCGGATGTTAATCTGAATGAAAAAAGTCAAACAGTATATAAACATGTGTCTGCATTTGAGAGCGTCAATGATTCTGAAATAGGTTAAAAATGTCATCTGCGTTTTTTGCTTAGTATGACTAAGACAAAAACCTCCTTGAGGTCAAGGCAAAAACTTTGGAATCAAGGGTAAAATGCAAGCAATATTTTCTATTTTACAACACTAGCTTACATTTCTGTTCTGTTTCTAGAGTGTCACTTTTATTCATATATATCAGTCAAAAGGAGAACATCTATAATTATAATTGTTATAATTCAGATAACTCATGAAGATATAACAGTTTGCTTATTTTTCACTTCTTCCTTAAATATGATATTCAGAGAGGTACCTTATGACTTTGAGTATCTCCTGAATACCTGAAGGTCATTTAGAAGACTTCTGTGCCTACTTTCATTGTATGTACGTCTTTGTTTATGATTGGAGGATGAGTAGAACTCTGAACATTTTCTATCCAGGCTGAACAATTGTGAGACTTTGATTAATACTACTGATGCTATAATGGGCCATTTTAGATCTTGAACACTGAGGGGAAATATGTGCCTTTCTGTAAAGTCTGTAATTCTTATACTGCACATAGCATAGAGAGTAAAAAAGTATGGAAGATCTCTTGTCTCACAGAAAGAAATGGGTGACTATATAATGTCAGTTGCATATATTACTGAACTGTTACAGAGAAGAGGAAATTACCCAGTCAGAATAGATATGTCTCTGTAGCCTTGTATCCGCATTCTAATAGCCACAGAGTTTATCTTAGTCTGAATGGAGCTCTAAGTTATTAATTGTTTTAATGATTTCATTGATTTCTGTTAATCTAGGTAATGTGCCTTACTAAACTCGGTAGTTTATTTTGCTTTTCAATTAACCTTTTACTTTTGTTATACCATTTTTTATTAAAAACAAAGGTTTTATCTACATTTTAATGATATGCCTATCTTAGTGGATTATGAATTATATTTGGCTATCTGTACAGCCGTTTTCATGAATACTTTAGAGTAATGGCATCCATAATGGCTCAGTATTTTTATTACAAGTTATCATTGATACAAATAATTTAAAACATACATTTGAATAAATGCTAGATTTCTTTATGTATAACCAAAATAACTTTTAAAAGATTTTGAAGAACATACTATGTAAAAAAATATGTGTTAACTTATGCTTTAATTCCTGAAGTTTAGGAATAGTGCTGTCATTTGACATAATTACAATTGTTTTAATTTTTTTAATTAATAGATACAAAAACGTGTTAAAATGCTTTGAAAAGTTAAGTGTTTAAAGTAGCATATTCTAAAAAAAGATACACTATGTATACACTTAGTCTATTTATAAAATATTTCATTAATTTACTTACAAAGACTACTTAATATTAAATAGTCTTATTAAGACCTAATTAAGGTCTTAACTTTGAAAGATATGAAACTATCTGTGTGTTCACACACACATAAAAACATTAGTGAAATGGTCCTACAGAATGCTGAAGTAAGTTCTCTTCATTTCTGATATAACTCTTATACTAATTAAAAACTGTTAATGACAAAGCATTGTAATTGATTAGTCTTTGTGTGTTTACAGCTTACTTTAATTGCTGAAAAACGCCATTTGTCAGCTTCATGTTCTATTGACAATGCTATTGATTTATCTGAATTTGGCTTTGTCTTGTCTCTCGTACATAAAACTCACATATGCAGTGCAAATGGGAAATGACTGTATTGATTTCCTTAACTTGAGCCCAAATGCTAAAGATTTTTGGATAAGCTTTCTCATTACTTAAGCCAAAATCAATAAGAAAGAGCATCTTTTAATGAAAGAGCAGTTTGAGCAACGTACTTCAGAAATAGGGTCCTGTTCATTCTTTGCTTTACAAATCGATCTCCTAGGTTCCTTAAGTTAGGTCCAATTGGTTGACATTGTGGTTTGTCTTTGTGTGTAAACTTGCAGCTTCAGAAAAGAGATGAGCTTCAGAGACATTGGAAAAGAACTATGAGCCTGAGAAAGATCTTCCACCAGCAGGTATAAAATCTAATGTTGAAATGCAACTCAGCTAACAAATATACCAATAAATTCTTATATCTCTCAAGTTCATGCTTATATACATTTTATGACTGCATAATGTTTTCTAATTCCCTAACCAGTTTATCGTTTTAATAACTCTATGTGCATATAATGTGCATTTACACAAACATTAATTCAATATTCACTTTTATTTTTTAAAAACTTCTGCTTCTTTTTACAGTTTTTTTACTTGATGCAATGCACAATAATTGGCTAAAATATCAGGTTGTTTTTAAAAATAACTTGTTTAAGTGTTCTTTTGTCTTCATTGTTTAAGTGTAAAATTTTCTATCATCTGTAGGAAGACAAGCATAGACAGTGGGCTACAGAAACAAAGTGTTCTGAAGAACAACAGAATGAACTGAATGGATACAACAAGTTATATGGACAAGTCAGACGTCAGGTACTATACTATGATATCATTAACTTCCATGAACTACATAAATTAAGCTGATTATGCCATCACTTAATTAACTGACAATGACCTATCGATGTTAGCTAGAGTTATCTCAAGACCGCTTGCTGCACTGTACTTAATTTATTGGTTTTCAATTAGTTCTTCTCTTGCCTGTGATTTTTGTGGGGAAAAAAAAGTCCATTTACGTCTATGTCTTATAGTTTATTTTTATGCATAGGGGTTTATATTTAAAACTTTACTCCAAGCAGTTACGTTTTTTTTGCCAATAATTCTTCAAATTCTGTGAGCAACTTTTTCTCACTGTTACATATAATATGGATTCTAGGTGAAATAAATATTCAGATTAATTCTTGTTAGTGTTGTGATACTATTAAATGATCATTTCAAATGCTCTCATAAATTAATTTCAAGAAATATCTTGCTTTAACTAAACTTTGGAAATCAATTTTTACCTAAATTACTGTTATTTTTTTGTGTATGAAGTGGTCTCAGTCAAGAAAGTTCTTAGGTAAATGTTTAGGTTTTTGAAATTTTTCTCTAGAAACTTACTCCTATTTTTTTTTTTTTACATAGAAAGATAATAGTACTAATTGTCACTTTCAATTTTTTGTGGTAAGATTAACATATATGATAATACATTCAAAGAAGATTTGTCTTTTAAATTTTGAACTTTTAATAATGATTTTGTGTTGGTTGTTAGACTTACTATGTTGTCTACTACATAGCTTTTGTAATCCACAAATCTAAAGATGTTTATCAGATCATTCTTATGTTATCAGTGTCTTAACATTTTAATACTTCATCAGACACTAGTAGTCTGATTTTATGTATTATAATTATTTTGAACTGTTTATTATTGATAGTTATTAAAACAGGGTCAGTTTAAGTGTGAAAGTAAAATATAAAGAGAGTTTATCACTTTGCTTTGGTAAATTGTTTCATCTTTCTCAATCTCATGCTTTCATCTGAGAATGTAGTTAATAACGGGACTTGGATTCAAGACTCTACTGAGGTATTTGGCAACTCTCTTATATATGTTGTATAAATATTATTTGTTTTGGAAGTTCAGAATAGATAAATATTTTTGTGAACTGGAGTAGTCAGGGATGGATTAGAGATTTAATTGCTCCTAAAGATATACATGGGTAACATTATAGTTGCTAATCCATGCTAAAATTTCATGCATAATTTAACTAATACTTTAGGAGCTTGTGGGCATGTAAGGATTAGAATTACTATTATTTGTGAATGACTCTGAAAGCCTACTAATAGTTATAGTAATGTGTACATCTACAAATTTGAGTCACATACCCTGAGCACATATCCTAGTGTTGGTAGAGTAATTTAGCAGTCATTCTCAAGGAGACAACATTGTTTTCCACACATTTTAATATTTGCAATAATTCTCATTGAGGGTTTGACCTGCCTAGTTAAACTTTCAGCCATATTCTTCCGAAATTTAAGAGAAGTTATATGCTATCACAGAATTTGTGAATTAAGGGATAAACAAATGTCTTGGAATGTCCTTTGAAAATATCTAATGACTACTGTTCCTTGAAAAACAAATGTTAAGTTTACATGTTAAAGTAGACAGTGGTAAAATATATATGCTTTAGGAAGACTATCTATCTGAAGATCACTTTTAGTTTTCTTTTATATTAGCTATCTATTGGACACCAAAGTGGAGATGTTACAGACGAGCCTGTGTGTGTGTGTGTGTGTGTGTGTGTGTGTATGTGTGTGTGTATGTTTACACATTCAATTGAAGTGTTCAGGGGAAAGTTTTGAATCAAAAATATGAATTTAAAAATTGTCACCATATAGATTGTATTAAAGGCAAAAGAAGATGAGAGACCAAGAAGTGAATGTTGAGAGAAAAGAGAAGAGAAACAAGGAAAAAGCCTTGTTGGCACTCCAATTTTAAGAGATCAAGGATGTGAAAAACAAGAAACGAATGGAATAGTGAGGTCAAAAGAAATCCAGGAGAGTAGAAAGTCTTGGAAACCAAATACCAAAAGTGTTGCAAGGAGAGAGGAGTGATCACCAGTATTAAAAATACTGGCGATAGTAAGATAAGAACTAAGATTCACCATTAAACTTAGCTATGTAGAAGACATTGGCAATCTTGACAAAAGCAGTTTTAGTGTATTAATGGGTTCATGTTTATAATGATTGTAATGATCAATATAGAAGAATAAATGATCTTAGAAACCTTCATGGATTTAGAATATTCGACTTTTTAAATATGTATCTGAAGTGTCTGACAAGAGTCTTGAATTTATTTAAACTTGCCTGAAACTATAGTCTTTGGGAATATATTGTTTTTTCCATTTTTCATGCTTGCTTACTTTAAAAGTTAACATTTTAAAACTATTTTATTGCCTAAAATAATTATGTAGGATTTGTAATTAAAGTGATGAAATAATTGTTTAGAATCTTTAATTAAGGTGATATGCTAACTATTGTTACTTTCAAGTCAGAGGACAGCATATTACTATAATAATCTTAGGCAAATCTTCAACTATAATTTTAAACGTGGAGTAAACTTAGAATTTAAAATCTCTTGTGTTTTTAATCTGGTGATATTCTATCTAATATCACCTGATAAATTTTCATATTTCATCTAATCAGAAAACATTTACTACACCCATTTGTAAAATTTCTAAGTTTTCTCCATTTTAAAAATGAGTATTTGTCCAGACATATATTTTCATAGAGTTCTAATATACTGTATGGATTTTTATAAGAATTCTGCTGTAAACATGTAAAGTAACAATATAACATATCAAAATGGCACAAGTTTTTGAAATGTTTACATAACTTAATGATACAATTTAGCCATTTGGTATTCAATATCCTATAGTTCTAATGTGGGAGGGGACCTTAAAATTTGTTTAATCTTTACATTTTATAAACTAGCAAAATGACGTCAGATGTGAACAAGGACATTTAGGACACCTATAGGACATCTGTAAGTGTGTTGATTAATATAACATCACTATATTAAAGTGCATATGGCTTGGGCACATAATTTCTCCAACAATACTGAATGTATGTAGTATCTAAATATAATAATATATAATTTTAAAGTTTGTAGACTTTCAGGAGGACACTGAGTAATATGTACTTGAACAAATATTTTAGTATAACCATTGAAATTTGAACAAACTAGCATCTTTTTTTCTAGTCTTAGAAAATTTATTCTAATACTCTCCAATACATTTCCTCTGAGTTTTAAGATCAGTGAGATTGTTTTCTGGAGATTCTCATTGCTTGCAACCAATTGCATTAGTTCATCCTATTCAATATGAGAGAATCTCTTATACCATTATTTGTGCATTACATAAAGCAGCTGAATATTCATACTTTCTAGTCTGTCTAGTATCACTTATGTGGAAACAATTCTGGAGGTTCTAAGGTTCTTGGTGATATTTCCTTATGTTAAAGGTTTCATTAGACACCTCTCTTTGGGTCAGCATCCCTTTACTACAGAGTATGGGTATCCTCCCACAGGAACAACCAACCAGCTTAGCAAACAGAATAATTGGTATCATTCTTTTCACACACACAAAAGTAAGTTAAAACAGGACAGAGCTTTTATCATCAATTGATTCTCAGAAGTCCTTTCTTGATATTTCAGCCCCAAGGCTTATATCAAAGTTGTTTCCTTCAATGTGAAAACTTCAAGCTTCCAATTCAGCAGTCTGCAAACCCTGAGCATCAAAGCAGACCTGCCCTGTGATCCACGGCTAAGCACTTACTTTCTTGAAGTGATGCTTAGTGCTCTGATTCAGCATTGAGATCTAAGGGTGCTGTTACAAGATGATAAATTAGGGAACCAGATGATTACACCCTTTGGCCTCCACTGAGATTTTCCTGAGCAGGAGCACTTGTCTCCAATTCCTCTTTGACCCTTTATTGTTTCCATATGGCGGCCACTGCTCAGGATTCTCGCTTGACTAACACCATTCCTGAGAGATTGACGTGTGTAGAGCCTGACTCCTTGAGAGAGTAGTTGTTGAGAGTCTATGTAAACCAAGAAGTCTATCCAACTGCATATTGTCTGCTTTTTAGCTACTATTTTATTTAATGCCAGAGCCCATGTGTTTACTGACCATTAAAATCATTCACTTATTTAAAAAGTATTATATGATACTTTCTAATTTCAGTCTATCAGGCTAATGTTTTTGTAATTTCTTCTCTTAGAGAAAACATGATTTTAAAAGAATCATCATCGTTTTCATCACCATCTTTCTTAATCTTATCTGGTATTTAAACAAGGGAAAAATTTAATGATATATAACTTATTAATATGGCCTGATTATCAAGTTTTCATTATTTTGTTCCATTTTCCTCATGTATCACGTGTTTTTTTCCTGCACTGATGAGGTTCAGACCATGCTACCCCAAAATATGGCACCTTGACATTTGAGAAAACAGCAGAATCAAGAAGGCTCTTTCATTTTCCTCTTGCCTTTCTTCCTTGAAGCAATTCATAAGACCTGCATTTGAGAAGTGCCATTCCTATACCCAAGGAAAGGAATATTTTTATCTTTGAAGACATAGGTACATGGAGAAGAATCTCAACAAGGACTTGCTAACCCCTGCCCCCAATCTGTTTGTTAATTTCTAATCATATTTCTTCATGACCATTTACTTTTTAAAATAAAAAGTAACATAGAAAATACACAGGTTTATCTACTTCTTTAGGTTATCATTTCCTTACGAAAGTTCCTGTGCCACTCAAAACTTATATTAAACAAATTTTTATGCTTTTCTCTTGTTAATCTGTCTTCTATTATAGGGCCTCAGCCACGAATCTTGCAAAGAATGAGAAAAAGAAATCTTTCCTCAGCTATAGTGCTCATCTACTACCATCTGATACATAGATGTTCACTAAGTCACTTTATTATTCTGCCACTAGTGATAAGACAGACATGTGATAAGGTGGAAATATTAAATCTTTGTTGTTTAATGGTATGAATTAATACCAGGGGGCAGGAGGGGACCATTTCCTAGATACTTTTCCCTTTGATATTCTAGTCAGATCGGCTACCCTGCTAAAATGTCTTAAATTCCCCTTTTTTTCTTCCTCTTGTCACTTAGTTTAGGTCTTTAGCATCTGTCTCTTGTACTTCCGCATTCCCTCTGCCCATTGGTATCATTTTCCATTCATCCTCCTGCTACTAAAGTGGCCCTAAACATGTACAGTATGCACAGACAGACATTCGATGGTTACTCCTCCTCTTAAAATTCTTTTATATTCCCAATAAACAATCAAATTTCCTTTAAACCAAGGGCATCGGAAAGAGGTAAAAGAGAAGCTAACCAGAGTGTTTTGAGCCTCTCACTGCCAATCAACTCTAACAATTTGGCTTTCTGTATTTTATAAATTAGGCTTAGATACAATTACAGTTAAAGAAAAAGCATTAGTCAACAATTTAAGTAATAATGCTATGTAATAAGTGTTTTTCAATGTCAGTATCTTACAGTGACATAAACATTTTCTTTGTTCATAGGCTTTTGGATTTGCTGAGTGGTTTTGTGAAAGGTAATTCCGGTTTTCTTCACGTTTTTTGGCACGAGTGGCCTTTTGTGACTTGCTCTTCCCTTGAAGCCTGCAGATGCCCTAAGGAGAGATAAAATAATACAAGTACATTTCAAAGTTTGCTCATCTCCTATCTGTTCAAATGACATTGACCTATGACGTCACAGTCAAGAAGCATGCTAAACCCATAATGAAATCGTGGCAAGGGCACAGAGGTCATGGGAGATCATGAGTAAATAATACTATCTGCTCCGTAAAGCTTTGTTCTAAATAAAAGTTTTAAAACAGTTGATCTGCCAAGTAAATAGAAATCCTCAAGAGAAGAATCAAAACCTTCATGACTTCTTGTTTACCTTTCAGTTTATTTCAAGACACATTTTCTTGCTGAAATGAACAAACACTCTCAATCTTGAAATCGAATGACTCACATATAGTCATAGATCCATTTAGTTCATCCAAGCAAAAACAAATTCCATTAAATCAAAGTCTGTAGGGGAATGTTGCTGAGACTGGTTTTGTCCACCCCGTTCAAGAATGTTGATTAAAATAGGCTAGATTTGTTTATCTGAGGCTTTAACATATAATATTTTTAAAAAGAGGTATATCATAAAATGAGAGTTATATAGACTTTACTATCATAATTTACATAGAACAGAAAATAAGTGACATTCAGCAAAACTTTTATATTACTTATCATTAGTGAATAATTAAAAGACTAAGTTGTTCTGGGGTTTGCATTGCATTACTTTTGTCTTATCCATGTTCTTCTAGCACTTTAATGTGCATCTTATATAATTCTTTCAACCATGCTGTGCTATATTGGAATGTAACTATATCACTTTCTTGTATAAGAAATCTTGATATTAGTTTTCTGTTTGGGCCTACTCCTTAGGCTGTGTACTGTAATCATGTCTTTCAACCATTAGTATTGTATTCACACAGTCAGGAAAGGGCATTTTATTTTACTGCCTCTGGAAATAGCAGTATTCTGGGGCCAAAGCTGAATATGATTCCTCATGGAACTGAAACTTAGGCACCAGAATACTAGTTAAGTAAATATTGCCTTGGCAGCTCAGGCTTATCCTGTTTAAACATGTTATGTTCATTGTCTTGTGGATTACATATACATACCCAAAATAGGAAATTCAATTTGTGCTTGCAAAGAACATCTCATGGTAGATGGAGGAAGAGCAAGAGCGAGGTATGCTGAAGCTGGTTCCCACTAGATTATGAAATTAGACTGTTAACATGTCTTCCCAATTCCTTGTTCAGTGATACTAAGATGATAGCTTTCAATTGACCATGATAGGAGTATTTACACCATGGATACTGGAAAACACTCAAATCATAATTTATTTAGTAGGAGGCTGATTTACTAGTATACCAGAACCAGGACTTGGACTTTTGTGTAAATTTCTTCATCTTTCTTACAATTGTCACATTTATAAGTTCTATTTAAACATTATTTTATCTGATTTCTCATGTTTTATGTTATCACACATATATTTTATTTTCACCTAAGCTAATTTTATGTCCCATTACTTTTTTTCTTTCTTTTCATTCCAAGGTTCTTTTTGTTCCCTTACTATTCTCAACATATATTTATGAAGATTCTAACATGATGCCATATATTTCAAATTAAAACGAATATCTTGCTTAATATTATAAATGTTATGTTAAAATGTTATGTGTAAGCATTCAAAAATTGTTTATTCCAACTGTTAGCTTACAAGGAATTTTATTTTATTTTTTGCCAAGTAATTATAAATGCATCAAAGGAATTTTTCAATTTACTGTATATGTAAAGCTAGAAAGTAGCGAGTTTAAAAAGAGCCCCTCTCCTCTCTGTCAGGAAAATCTAAATCTTCATAAAAGCAGGTAACCCATTTTTTTTTTGCTATAGAAAATACTCAGCTATATCATAAAATACATATAAAATATAAAGTTAAATAAATGTTATAGAAAAGTAGCTCTGCAGCTACAAGTAAAACTGAAAAATCAAAACACAAAATTTATAATATTGTCAGCTTTTGTAATTTTCTTGTTGGAATTGTGGTACTGTGTCCACAAAACTTTAGCCTAGACGTGAGGATTTAAAATATTTACCACAGTGCCCAGAAAACTATTTAGTGGCCCAGGATTTTAGTATTATTTACAAATCATTAGAAATATAAATTGAGGTGGTGGGAAGAAGAAAAGGAGACAAAAGAAAAATAAATCAATATTGTTGCTATAGAACCTCAGTTTCTAGAAACCCGTGACAAAACTTTATCAATTTTTTATATACAAACTAAAGGAGTAAACAAAATCATTCTTATTAATTATCAGAACATGATTAGAAATGTGTTCTACAGTTTTTTCTGTTTTAGGACTGTTTATATGTACATTTATACTTTCTTACAATTGTCTTTTGAAAATTTTCTCCCTAGCTTCAGGGTCTTTATTCTCTTTTTTCTTCTCTTCCCTATCTCTTTCAGGCAGGACAAATTCAGATTGTGGCAACTTATCAGTTTGTTACCTTAAGCAATTTGCCTTACACCCCATTTTCTCCCATTTGTTTACTTGGGAAAATAACACTACTTATTCTATAGTGCTACTGTGAGATTAATTAAGGGGATGCTTATAAAGTAGGGAGTGCCTAGAATATAATTAGCATTATTTTCACAAACCACCTTCTTTGTAGTTTTATTCTTAGGTCTATTGATACCCATTCACATTTTTAAATACCTGAAATATTTATTTTATTTTTCCTTATTGTTAATTTTTCCTTAATTTACTTGTTCTAGATTGTAGGGGTCTTTTTTATTCTCCCATAGAATCCAAACTCTATAATGTATTGTCACATTCAAAGTAGATCTAAACAAACATTTATTGCTGATGGTGAGGATATTGACAGAGGAATGGGGAACAGTTCAACTTACTTTTCATAGACTTATTATGTTCAAAAAGAGTTTGCATTTGTACTCATGCTTTCTCTTGCACATTACACTCAAATATGCAAGCACTTATATTTCTCATGCATGTCATGTGCAGTTTATTTTTAGAATTTTTGAGCTCTGAATGAATAACATTTTAAAAAACTAAAAATTTAGTAACAATTTGTTCAAAATGGACAGTGACATATTGAACAAAATTATAAAATAATTTAATAGGAAATGTAGACTATTTATATCAGGTTTTTGTTTCATTTGCTGAAATCTTTGTATTTTTTAACTATTTCATTTTTCTATGGTGGGTGCATTAATTTCTCATTATATATTAAATGGTTCATCTCTTCAAATGTTTGTATCTCAACTCAGAAATTCTTGAGTAGCTTAAATTTTAACTAAGGATATAATACAGAAGAAAAATATAAAAATCAATAGCCATTTTCAAAAATAAAGACTAATATTTTCTATTCAATGCTCAAATGAATGGAGGCCACTTATGCCAATGACAAGTGTGTTTTGAACTAGTTTACCTCTAATTCCTTTGTTTGCTTCTTATTTGTAAAATTATTCCTGAAACAAGTACAGTGGCAAGCTAATTTTCTACATTCATTTACATAATTACCATCATAACTTATTTTCTCTTTTCTGTCAATTTACAACTAAAAGCTCAGAGTATTTCTATGCAAATACTGTTTTTTGTATTGTTTCTAAAGAACTATTGAAAGTGTTTATGATTCCAAGCTTCATCCTTATAAATATTAACCTAGAATAAAACAAACAGGTGTCTTCTCATAATATGAACGTTCAGAATAAATAGGGAAATAATTTGAACACTTAGTATAAAGATGAAAATTTATTTTAGAAACTCATAATGACACATTTTAACTCTTTTTGAATATAAATAAGATTAAGGGACATGAAACTGAATCAAAGGAGATAGTTTCAGCTATTTTGTTATGAGTGATTTAAGATGCTTTAAAATTAAGACAAAGAGTGAATGAAAGATTAAAAACACTCATTGTTAACCTTGACCAAATGCTGATACATTGACTTCCCTATCCTTTAAAAAAATTCATACTTTGACCACAATCAGGTGGCCAGTCTAATCAGAGATTGGATAGGAAACGTAGTTTCTTTAATTCACACAGTGGTCTCCCCTTTTCTTCTGGAGATATGTTCCAAGATCTCCCGCTGTTGCTGAAAACTGTACATACTATGTTTTTTTCCTATACATACATATGTATGATAAAGTATGATTTATAAATTAGGCACCATAAGAGATTAACAACAATAAAAATTAGAACAATTACATCAATATGCCAGCATCACCACCCTTTGAGGCCATCATTAAGTAAAATAAGGGTTACTTGAACACAGGCACTGCTTATATCCAGACAGAAGATCTGATAACTGAGATGGCTAGCTACTAAGTGACTAATGGGTGAGAGGCTAGCACAGAGAAGGTGAAGATGTTAGGCAAAAGGAGGATTTATGTCCAGGGTACACAGAGCGAGAAGAAATGAGATTTCATTATGCTACTCAGAAAGGTGCACAATTTAAACTTATGAACTGTTTATTTCTGTTATTTTCCTTTTGATATTTTCAGACTGCAGTTATTTGACTGTAGGTTACTGAAACCTAGGCTGGGGAAACTTCAGGTAAGGTGGAACTACTATAATAAAACTTCTGTGTAAATTCATTTAATAACTTTTAAGATAGCATTGGGACTTGAGTAAACAGTGTAAATTCAGAATAAACTGTGGTGGAAAGTAAACTACTGAACACAACACGAAGTACCCACATTTCTATGAGATTTGCAAATATAATTATTATGAAAAAATAAAACAAGCCTAAGCAATAACATACATATGTGCATTACGTATTGGATAAAAGATACACCTTTTAAAATGTGTACCTAAATAAATGCAATTGGATTCTTTCAAAGATCAACAAAGATATGTAAAGACAAAAGTAAATGCATTGTTTCAGTGTTTGTTATGCAGGATAAATAGTAGAATGCAACTTCTAGGATGAATTTTTGAATAAAATTAATGATTTATGATTTCACATTATTTCATAATATTTAACTTTCTTAATTTATAGAAATTATGCATTTTACTATTTAAAAGACAATTAAAATGATTTTATTATGTGCTTATTATTTAAATGATTTATATATTTTCTTTAATTCTGACAAAACACTGTGAGATTACTATTATACTTATTTAATAACGAGAAAGCTTATGGTCATAGACATTAGTTAACTCTCTGAAGGTTATTCCTAGTCCACAAGAAGGCCAAGATGTAAACCCAGGCTGTCTACCTGTACAACCCATGATGTTTCCATTTCAATACAGTATATCTCATTTCTCAACAGAAGCATTACTTGGGAAATAAATATTCATGCTTCAATGGAATATTGTCAGTATAAAAATTACAAAATTTTAAATAAAACACAAATAGCACACATTACAAAATTGAAAATAAAACACAATAGCTCAAGTAGGTATATAAATCTGGAGAGTGTGCTTTTCAAACTGTACTACTCTAATCAAAGCAAGAATAATATCTACTAGCTACCTCTCTCACAACTTTTATAAAGAAATCAAATCTCCTAAAGTCATACCTTACAGAGCCTGGGTAATTTCTCCCAATTTATTGTATTTGGTGTTTATGTTATTTTGTGTTTTCTACATAGGTTCAGAAATCAAAAAGGGGCATTAATGGGAACAACTTTTTTCAATATCACTCTTATTAATCCAATAGCAAAATTTTGCTTCCTATCCCCACCACATTAGACTCTGCTGTTCTAAGGTTTTTAGTTTCCAAAGATAAAATATTTCCACCATGGGACACAAAGTAGGTTACCTTAAAATGGAAGTTGCGATTAACATGGCTATTTCAGGTACTGATGCTGGTAAATTATATGGCCAAGTACTGAGTTTTTACTACTTGAGCTGATTGTGAATTTCTAGAGGGAACTGTGTTGCTACTCTACAATGTGAATAAAAAACAGATTATGTCTGGAATGCAGAAGATTCCCTGGGATGCCTCTTTGTACTCCTATATCCTGTTGTTCAAGTCAGTGAAAAACTAAAACAACCCAGTTCAGGCAGGGCTGAACCAATTCATCAACTTAATTCAGACATTATTAAAAGTTCCAGTCACACCAGTAGGCAAGGAACTTAAACAAGCTAAGGGCATGGGAGATAGAGAGATATCGAATGGGTACTGGCAGAAGTTAGTTATTTACCAGCTACAACCATGTTACCAGAGGCAGAAATGAAAACTGTAGAAGTCATGTGTATTTCTTCTAGTTTTCCTGACTATAAGAATACATTTATTAGCTATTTCTTTTCTCTTTCCATTTCTTATTCTTCTGCTAACATCTGATTTGTTAATACTAGTTAATTTAATGGGTCAAGGTCTTATTTATAGAATATGAAAGAGGGGTTGTGACTCACCAGAAAAATGAACATTAATTAACAACAGATGAAAGAATGTTGTACATTTTACAGGAAGAAGGTTAGCTTGCTTTGTGTTTGTATGCATGATAGGGGCATAATACTAGGTTGAAGCATGACTTTGCTAATGTCTTTCTTTGGAAGTTAATTATGATATGTAGAGGCATGTTAGGATGACTAGCTGACAAAGAATAGATTATGGTGGCTTTAAAATGTGTTAACCTGGCTAAGATGAACTACATTTTCACGAATTTTTTCTTGTTAGATTTGCTAAGATTTAGCCACAAAAGATATCTATGTAAGATTAGGAAAGTAAAAATAAAAAGTAGCTGTGTTTACTCTGGGAAGGTTGATGAAGACTGGATATTTTGCAGCTCATGAAAGTTTCTTCAAAGCTATTCACTCACACTGGCATGGACAGTGGACCAGTCCAGGTGTTCAGCTTCTGCTCAAGATCTTCTGTCAACATCTCAGTTCTGAGGAAGGTTCAAGTCTGGCTGTCTGGCTACAGTGACAGCTTCTTCCACAAGTCATCCATGGCACTGATGTTAGAGGTTTAGAGAGAAGAGACCAATATGGGTTTCCATGGGAAACGGACACAAGTTTCATTTATTATTTTCTCTACTTGTCCATTTTTCAAACATCACAACTATTCTTGTATCTTCAAGCTCAGTGGCAGAAGCATTAGAAACATACCAAAACTGTTTTAACAGCTACTAAAATTGCATGAAGTCAAACCCCTAGACTAAATCGCCTATTCTGCGTGATCTCCATTGGCTTTATTTCTCGAATTTAATTCTGATGGCATCTTTTTTTTTATTATATACTACCTATAGGAAATAAATGGTTTTACTTCGAAGGCATATTGTCAGAGTAAAATTTTTAAAATGGGAAAATAAAATATGTCAAAAGTGGATATACAATCTTCTTTATTTTATTATACTTTAAGTTCTGGAGTACATGTGCAGATCGTGCAGGATTGTTACCTGGGTATACACACGCCATGGTGGTTTGCTGCATTCTTCCCCCATCACCTACATTAAGTATTTCTTCTAATGTTATCCCTCCCCAATGCCCCCACCCCCTGCTATCCCTCCTCTAGCCTCCCCACTCCCCAACAGGCCCTAGTGTATGATGTCCACCTCCCTGTGTCCATATGTTCTCATTGCTCAACACCCACTTATGAGTGAGAACATGTAGTGTGTGGTTGTCTGTTCTTGCATCAATTTGCTGAGAATGATGGTTTCCAGCTTCATCCATGTCCCTGCAAAGGACATTAACACATCCTTTTTTTTGGCTGCATAGTATTCCATGGTGTATACGTGCCACATTTTCCTTGTCCAGTCTATTGCCGATGGGCATTTGGGTTGGTTCCAAGTCTTTGCTATTGTAAACAGTGCTGCAATGAACACACATGTGCATGTGTCGTTATAATAGAACAATTTATAATCCTTTGGGTATATACCCAGTAATGGGATTGCTGAGTTAAATGGTATTTCTATTTCTAGATCCTTGAGGAATCGCCACACTATCTTCCACAATGGTTGAACTAACTTACACTCCCACCAACAGTGCAAAAGTGTTCCTATTTCTCCACATCCTCTCCAGTATCTGTTGTCTCCAGAATTTTTAATGATCAATATTCTAACTGGTGTGAGGCAGTATCTCAATATGGTTTTGATTTGCATTTCTCTAATGAACAGTGATGACGAGCTTTTTTTCATATGTTTGTTGGTTGCATAAATGTCTCCTTTCAAGAAGTGTCTGTTCATATCCTTTGCCCACTTTTTGATGAGGTTATTTTTTTCCTGTAAATTTAAGTTCTTTGTAGATTCTGGATATTAGCCCATT
>CAUYQU010098853.1:0-52391 GCA_963574635.1 Cheracebus regulus
TCTCTCTTTTTCTAAAATCTCTTCCTCTTTCTCTTTCATTTTTTCTTTCTTTTGCTTTTTCTTTCTTTCTCCTTTTCTCTCTTTTTCTAAAATCTCTTCCTCTTCCTTTCTCTCTTTCATTCTTTTTATAAAAAAAAAAAAAAAAAAAAAACTTCTTGCAAAAAAACAAAAGAATCAAAGACCTAAATGCAGTGTGGTACCCTGGATTGGATCCTGAACAGAAAAAAAACAAAAAAACAAAAAAAAATTTTGTAGAAAAACTGGTGCAATCAGAATAAAGATCAGAGTTAATAATAATGTACTAATGTCATTTTAAAAATATGGACTAATGAACATGGTCACGTGAGACATTAACATAGGGGAAACCGAGGAAGAGTATATGGGAACCCTCTAGACTATCTGTGTACTTTTCTGTAAATCTAAAATCATTCCAAAGTAGTCAGTTTATTATTTTAAAAATGAAAAAAAAATGAGAACAAAAGTCTACATAAATATATACTTAATACATATCTAAGTAGTTTGAATAAATGTATGAGAGAGGTACAAAACCTCTATTGAGAAAATGGGGAAGAAGAGAACAATTTACAGAAAAATCTTTCTGGAAAGCAATTTAGATTCAGATAATAAACATTAAAAAATACTTATACCCTTTGTGCCAGTAATTCTACTTTAGTAATTTACCTAAAGCAAAAGATGTCATGATATACACAGAGAATATTAACTGAACATTTATTATGAAAAGCAAAAAAATTGGGAAAAGCCTTTCCATCCAGTAGTTATAGTTAACTAAATCATACCATATACAAATGATGTACAAAAGATATAATAATGTAGTCATGTAAAATTTATGTTCTTAAGATTTGATAATGCTTTAATCAAATACTTAATTTTCAAAAGCAGGATTCAAAATTAAACATTCAGTATGATCCTGACATAGGAAGAAGAAATACATCAGAATGCTAAAAGTGGTGAGTTATTTCTGAATAGCAGGATTATGGGGTCAGTTTTTTCTTTTTTTGAGACGAAATCTCGCTTTGTTGCCCAGGCTGGAGTGCAGTGGCTGATCTTGGTTCACTGGAACCTCTGCCTCCCAGGTTCAAGTGATTCTGCTGCTTCAGCTACATGTTGGCCAGGCAGGTCTCAAACTCCTTACTTCATGTGATCCACCCACCACGGCCTCCCAAAGTGCTGAGATTACAGGTGTGAGCCACCGCGCCTGGCCGGCGTCAGTTTTTTTTACTGTCTTGTGTAACTTGAATTTTTCTCTATGGTAAACACATATTATATGTATATCAGAAACTAACAAATATCTAATAACCAGAAACACAAAAACAACCTCTTATCATTTTTGTAGTCCTGATTTCTATCAAATAAAATACTCCAACAACATGAAACATATGTGGTGGGTGAAAACTGGACTTGACGAGTACACAACCTGCTGGATCCAACCACAGAGGCCCACAGGGCTGGCCCGGGGGTATCTTCTTTAGTATAATACTAAGGATCTGGAAGCAGAAATTCAGAGCACACTAATGAAATGTGCAAGTGATACTGAGGGTAGATTGCTCATTACTCAAGATGACCTTCCTCTGTTGGGTAAAAAGAGACCCTGTTCATAAAGGATAAGATTCACTGGGTAAGAATAAAAAGTGACAAAGGGCTGGGCGCGGTGGCTCACATCTGTAATCCCAGCACTTGAGGAGGCTGAGGTGGGTGGATCACCTGAGGTCCAGACTTCAACACCGGCTGTACCAACATGGTAAAACCCCGTCTCTACTAAAAATACAAAACTTAGCAGGGTATGGTGGCGCATGCCTGTAATTTCAGCTACTCAGGAGGCTGAGGCAGGAGAAATGCTTGACTCTGGGAGGTGGAGGTTGCAGTGAGCAGAGATCGCGTCACTGCTCTCCAGCCCAGGTGACAGAGTAAGACTCCGTCTAAAAAAAAAAAAAAGTGACAAAGAAGAATAATTTGTACATGGGATAGAGAAGCCCGTATGAGCCTAAACACAGGGGGAAAAAAGACTGCAGAAGGGAAGGAAAAAAGTACTTGAAAAAAGTAAGTATCGGGGGCAGTGTAACTGAGTATGTTATGAGAGGACGGTGTACACATTCCCTTTTAATTAGAAACTCAGTAGGTGCTGTGTCTATCTGGCTACCACACAACTGAATGGGATTAAATGCACGCTGACTGCCTGTGTCACAGCCCTGGAACGTCTGGGAAGCACATTCTAAGGCATCACTGGGGATATTGTAAAGGTTATTTCCCTCTGCTCCCTTTATTTTTGGTCAGGTGAGTTACATTCAAGCATGCATCTAAATAACCAAAAAAAGGTTCACGAACTTCATATATTTAATATTCTACCAACTCTAGGATTTGATCAATTTTCTGATGTAATAAAATTTTGTCAAATATCATACTACTTCAATTTTTTTAAATCTAGTTTTTCTGGCCAGGTGCACTGGCTCACGCCTATAATCCCAGCACTTTGGGAGGCCGAGGTGGATGGATCACAAGGTTAGGAGTTTGAGACCAGCCTGACCAACATGGTGAAATCAGATCTCTATTGAAAATACAAGAATTAGCCAGGGTGGTGGCGAGCGCCTGTAATCTCACCTACTTGGCAGGCTGATGCAGGAGAACTGCTTGAACTCAGGAGGCAGAGATTGCAGTGACCCAAGATCGTGTCACTGCACTCCAGCCTGGGCAACAGAGTGAAACTCTGTATCAAAAATATATATATAGTTTTTCTTCTCAGATTTTGTACTATACATTTTAGACAACATGAGCCTGGGCTTGAAAACTTTTTTTAACTTTAGAATGTCATTTCACCCAGCAACAGGCAGGGGGTGACATGTGAGAAGTATATAACATTTTGTTACCAATTTTGAAAGTGCTGGACTAAGGTAAGTCTCTGCCTTGCATCCTTCTCTCTGTTACAACTATTACTCTAAACTTAGCAATGCAACCGATTTGACTTTTAATAATGCAATCTTCTCATCACAGACACAGAAAAACAACAAAATGAAATTTCCATAGTATTGTGAGAAAAAAAAAACAGATTATTTTTATTCTTACTGCTTGAATGTCCTGAATCAAATAAAATTTATAGAAAAAAACACTGACATACCACTCAGCAAAAATCTGGGAAAACTCCAGTGAACTGTTAGCCACAGGGGAGATGAAGTAGAGAGGGACGCTGGAGAGCCCGGCCGAGTCAATGTACTGATACAAGCACTCCAGGAGGTCATAGATCACTCCAGAAGGGTAGCAGGGAACCAATACGTTTCCTCCATTCCGGACCGTCAGAGCTGGATGCCAGAGGAG
Organism: Cheracebus regulus; assembly: GCA_963574635.1. NCBI lineage: Eukaryota > Metazoa > Chordata > Mammalia > Primates > Pitheciidae > Cheracebus > Cheracebus regulus. The sequence continues at coordinate 3,328 of CAUYQU010098853.1, forward strand.
AAAAAAAACATCGCATCAGAAGGACGGTGTTAAAGACGGACTATAACTTGTAAGATTTGCATGTTTTCCTACTTTGTTTTCAAGATTCACTCATGTGTCTAATCATCTGCTTCTTTTGAAGAACACACCAAAGCAGGGGCTGCTATAGGTGGACACCTAGTTTTTCATCATTGTCTAATCTAGGTCCCTGGGAACAGAGCATGTGATTTGAGGTTTGGGTTTTTCCCAACGTCAGCTGAACTTCAGGACGGAGCTTCCTTCCTGCTTTAGAGTCTGCTCAAAAATGTGCTGGATTTGTCTCTGTTCAGTCTCTGCCCATGGCTGAATGACCTATAATGAAACAGGCCGGGTTCTTCTGTTTAACATTTGTCTGCAGGAGTTAGTAGTATTTTCTTTCATTAACATTTGTCTGCAGGAGAATGCCCTATACTTTAAATACTCAGGCTCATGTAGCTGCTGTAACCTGAGTGCTGGTGGACTTGTTATTTCTAGAGTATGGTGCAGTGGAGAAAATCAACATTGCGTCATACTTAAGGGCATGGCTCAAATCCTACCTTGGTCCCAACCCACGGGACCATAATAAAGCTACTACAACCTCCCTTGGCCTCAGTTTCCGCATCAGTTACATGAAAAGAACAAATGGGATCACTAGTTTTCAAGCTTCAGTTTGCGTGAAAAATGCCAGAGAACATGTTGAAAATGCAGCTTTTCCTCTGGATGTCTCCTTTCCCCAGAGAGTCTGACTTTCCGACTTACTAGGTCTAAGGTAGGGCCCGGCCCTCAAATATGCATTTTTAATAAGTAACCCCACTGATCTTAAGACATGTGGACCCCACTTTGGGAGACCGAATTAGGTGTAAGGTTCCTTTCAAGCGTGAAGTTCTTTGACTCTATGATTCTAGGTTATAAATAAACATATATATCAAGACTCTATTTGAGATTATTCCAATTATTTTTCTAAGGTACAAATAAATTACCTTTAGGTAGAACAAAAGCAGACTAGGTTTATTTGCATGGCCAAGTGAAATTTCAAAGAACAGTGCCATCCATGTATATTATAAGACAACAACCACTTCTTTTTCCTAGAGCAGAAGTAATATTGCTTAAGGTTGCTAGAGGTGAGGGTCTGAGCTCATTAACATCTCTGGTAGCGTTAGGGACTGAATGTGTGTGTCCCCGACAGGATTCTTATGTTGTAGGCCTAACCCCCACTGTGATGGTATGGAGAGGCAGGGACTTTGGGAAGAAATTAAGTTTAAATGAGGTAACAAGGGTGGAGGCCCTTTGATGGGATTCATGCCCTCATAAGAGGAAGAGGGGTTGGGCACAGTGGCTCATGCCTATAATCCAGCACTTTGGGAGGCCGAGGCAGGTGCATCACGAGGTCAGGAGTTCAAGACCAGCCAGGCCGACACAGTGAAACCTGTCTCTAATAAAAATACAAAAATTAGCCCGGCATGGTGGTACACATCTGTAGTCCCAGCTACCCAGGAGGCGGAGGTTGCAGTGAGCCGAGATTGTGCCACTGCACTTCAGCCTGGGTGACAGAGTGAGACACTGTCTCAAAAAAAAAGAAGAAGAGGAAGACACATCAGAATCACTCCTTGTCTCCACATGAGGACACAGCAAGATTGCGGTCATCTGCATCAAGAAATGACCATGTTGGCACCCTGATCTCAGACTTCCCAGTCTCCAGAATTGTGAGACGTTAATGTCTGTGGCATTTTGTTACAGCAGCTCAAACTAAGACAGTAACCAATCTGTTTCTCTAAATGAGATGCAGAAATTCCAGATTCAGTGTCAGTGATAGCCAAAGGAAAATAAATTTCTTCCAGGTAGAAAATGCCCCACAGCTCTCTTTTGTCTTTCCCCAAAAGAAGAAAAAATAAAACCAACCAAATATTAGTGGGGAAAAAATATACCTGTTTGGGTGGGCACGGTGGCTCATGCCTGTAATCCCAGCACTTTGGGAGGTTGAGGTGGGTGGATCACCTGAGGTCAGGAGTTCCAGACCAGCCTGGCCAACATGGTGAAACCCCGTCTCTACTAAAAATACAAAAATTAGCCAGGTGTGGTGGCAGGCACCTGTAGTCTTAGCTACTCAGGAGGCTGAGGCAGGAGAATTGCTTGAATCCAGGAGACGGAGGTTACAGTGAGCCAAGATCATGCCACTGCACTCCAGTCTGGGTGACAGAGCAAGACTCTACCTCAAAAAAAACCATATATATATATAAAACAATTATATATTACATTATACATAAAATATACATATTATATATATATAAACTGTTCATTGTATCGCTGCTGTGAATTCAAAGTGTAACACTCTTTTCTGTGCTATTATTTGCAAAGATGTACTGCCTCCCTTAAACTTTGACAGCTACTCCCCGTAAGCATTCCTTCCTTCCCTCATTATTGTAAAGTATTACATTTATTATTGTAAAATAAATGCAAGATAGACCATCCAACGTTAGATGAGAGACGGCTGCACACCTAGATTGCTGCAGAACTCTCCCACCATGCCATCTGGGTTTGCAGTGGGGATCTGGGTAAGGCCTGTCAGAACAAGAACATCGCTGTTTTTGAGAGAAGCTTGGTCCATGGGCTGAAAAAGAACAGAGAAATATGGTAATTTTAAAAGGAACATTACCTGCAAACAGTGAAAGAACAAGAGAACACAGACATTGCTCTATGTTTAACCCATCATTGAGTTCTCTTGGGTTCTCTAAGGAATAGTCAGTTGGTCCTTAACCACCTAACTATTGGCTGCCTAAGTTGGGTGGGGACTGATGGGAGGAGGCACGAGGGAGCTCTATGGAGGGATGGACAAGCTCTGTATCTTCACTGCGGCAGTGATTATATCAAATCAGAATTCAGTTCTGTACATTTAAGATATTTGTGTTTCACCATATATATGTTTTACCTCTGTTAAAACAAGGTATCTTATATTTCTGTAATGCTTTCTTATTTTCTAAATGCTATCTCACATGTCGTCAGTGGTTTTCAAGCTTCATGTGAGTCAGTATCCCCTGGTGGGTGTGCTAAAACATAGATTGCTGGGCCCACTCTCAGAGTTTCAGATTCAGATTGGGGTGGGTCCTGAGAATCTGCATTTTCAGATTCCCAGGAGATGCTACCCTTGCTGGCCTGGGTAATCACACTTTGAGAAGCACACATTATAGAATCTGATTCTCAAAGGAACTCTGAGGCACAGGTAACACACATACGCTACGGGAATATGGAAGTTGGGACTCAAAGACGTAAAGAAATTTACACTAAGTTCCAGTGGCGCAGAAGCACGAAGAACCCTGGATTGGGAATTAGAAGGTCAAATCTACTCCCAGTTCCATGACCAGCCTCATGATCTCAGTTAAGGCTCTGAGCTGGGTTTCCTATAACATGGGGCTATTTCTTGATCCATCTCCCTTAGATGCCTTCTATAAGTCTCATAGGTTAATAGCCACGATCTTCTTGTGAACCAGGAAATCCCAGGACACACTACTATGTGATTCTTAGGATGCTGTGTTTTTATTTTTACTCATGACAGCCTGAATTTAATTTTGATTGTTTTCAAAGCATTTCAAAAAAATTACCCTTTCTAAATAAATTACGATTAAAATAAGAAACTAAAACGAGGGCCCATGGATGGAGAAGCTGGAGAGCTCACAGGAGAGCTCAGAAAGGCTTCCATCTGTAACACAGCCTTTCCTCGTCTCCACTGAAAATACCCTGTGGATCATCAGAAGAAAAAAGCCAGCAACGCAGTTTACTAAGAAAGCTTCTGTCTCTTTTTTCTGTCCCACCCGATTTTGCAATAAATAAAATTCCAAATAAAGCAGTCTCAACATCTGTATGGTGGTCTCTGAGTAGCTGTGCCTTTTGAGTATTTTCCTTTCACCTTCTCTTATATATAAGCATGGAAACATGAGCTTCATTACTTTTTAAATAACATAAATTTTAGTCATATGTTATAAGCGGCTTTATATCCTGAAAAACATTTCTTTAATATGGACACAGAAAAAGACCAGTGGTGAAGACAGCTGTATGTAAATAGCTTCTATTTTCTATTTGCACAAGTATATTCCAATGTATGTAAGAATGTTTTCTCTGCTTGGGCAGAACTCATCTATTCGTACTTCTCCAACAAATACATATGCATCCATTGTTTCCAGAGAAGACAGGAAGGGAAGTACAGGACAGTGATTCTTAGCAGCAGATGTGTAAGGGGCCTTGGATTGTTTCTTGTGTTCGAGTATCAACTGGAAAGAAAGTTGAATGGTGTCAAAGGAACCAAGTGTCAAGGGGTAGCACAGTTAGCTTAAAATGGAGACCATTTTATATGGACCTTGTTAGAATAAGCCAATAATGATCCTGAGGCCTGAAGGGAGACAAGGGACTTTAGAGGACCCAGGAACCTTCTGAAATGGTATATACAATTCCGTGTACACTTTTCTTGTTTTGTTGAGCCAGCTCTGTTGCCTAGACTAGAGTGTAGTGGTGCCATCTTGGCTCACTGCAACAGAGTGTTTCTGCTGCCTCAGCCTGTTGAGTAGCTGGGATTATTGGTGCTCACCACCAAGCCTGACTAATTTTTGTATTTTTAGTAGAGACAAGTTTTCACTATGTTGGCCGGGCTGGTTTTGTACTCCTGACTTCAAGTGATCTGCCTGCCTTGGCCTCTCAGAGTGCTGGAATTATGACTATAATGAGCCACCACGCCCAGCCTCTGTGTATACTTTTCCATAAATGTAAATGAGTGATGAAATGGGGCCATGACCCCCAAAAGATTAAGAACTACTGATCCACATTTGAGCTCAGACATTTGAGGCTGCAGTGAGCTATGTTCATTCACACCATTGTACTTTAGCCTGGGCAGCAGTGCAAGACTCTCTCCCTCTCAAACAAAAGAACTACTGATCCAGATAAAAACATATAACACAGAGCAAACTCTGAAAACATTACCTCTTAACCTTAGCCACCAGCATCTTCTTCCTTTGAAAAGTAAATGACTACCAACAAACAAACAGAGGCAGTGCTACAGTACGAATGTCACTGAGTTGGGACCATTGTAAGATACCTCATGATCAGGTAAGCCTGGATGTTGGTAATTTTAGCCCTTAACTCAGAGACATTTCTCATTGATTCCCAGGGCTACTGCGAAGAAGTAGGCTTAAAAGGCTTTTAGTGACACTCTCCAAACCAAGCTGATGCCTCAAACATCTCCATTTCACTACCAAAGGGCAAATGTATAGATTACTGGTGTCAGTGACCACTTACTGAGTGCTGCAAATGGGAACATTTTGTTCAAACACACACACAAAGAAAAATCCATCTTGTCCAAGTACCAACTAAAAATACCTTATAAAGTTGACAGTTAAAAACAAGAGATTTTTCTTCTTGGTCGCTTTGCAAGCTGGGGACCCCTGGCCAGTGACGCCTCACCTGGGCCTCACTCAGCCACACGGGTGTGCCCCAGCTTATCTGTTATTGCTCATACCTGTGTTCAGCGGTTCCCGAGCTCTTGTACAGCATCCAAGAAGAATGAGAATACACTGAACATTGAAGGGTGAGGAGGGCAAAGAAGAATTTTATTGAGCGACAGAACAGCTATCAGCAGAGAGGGGATGTAGGGGGTGGTCCCCTGCCCCTGCACTCAGGTGGTTCTCTTCCTCTTATTGACTGGGTCTGGGGTCTTTACAGGCAGAGGATGGGGCATGCATGCTGATTGGTTTGTGAGTATGCAAAAAAGGTTAAAGCAAAGACACCACTAAAAGGTGGATATCACAGTACAGAAAACCAATTAGGAAAGGGTAGGTATATGTCAAATAGGTGAAGGGTGGGGATCAATCAGGGGAAAGTGCACCAAATAGGAAGACAAGTTCTCAATCTGGTCCAAAGATTTAACTTGTAGCTTGGCTTTCAGGCTTGAAACTGTCTTCCACTTGGAGGTGGGGTTTCACTGGGTACCCACTCCTGTCTGCCCAGGCATTTGGCCGCCTCCTGTTGCTATCACAAACCTGAGGAATAATATTTTGATAAGCCCCAAGCCTAAGAGGGCTGTGGCCACGGTGTCAGGCCTCTGATGCTTCATTTTGATTGAATGCATGGCACAAGGCATGAGAAGAAGAAGACCTGGTCCTTAGAAGCATATAATCCAGTTGAAGAAAGCATTTACGGATAATTTTTAAAAAAGGATTTTCCAAAAAGCCACAGAAAGCATAATGCAAATTTTAAGAGTTTGCACTGAGTATACAGATGCCAAGAGGAATGCACACTAGCAAGCTGCACCAGGCCAGGTGAGGTCAGTAATCCCCGGCTTTTTGCCAGATGATGTTTTGCTGCAGTTCTCTTTTCTTCCTTTGCTAAGGAACTTAAGACTCAGTTTCAACAGCCTGGGTCACTCACTGCCTTTGGAACATCTCCTGGCCGTCTCTCCCTTCCTCTGTACCAAGCTGTCCCTTTAACATGTGCCCCGGGGCACCTAATACTTTCCATCTCAGCACAGATCACTCCAAACTGAAAGTACTATTTACTTGTCTGTTTCCCCAAGGGACTCTGAAGCTCCGTGAAGGAAAGAACTTTGTTTCCCCATTGCCTAGCAAAATGCCTGGCAGACAGCATTTACTACACAAACCTTTGCTGAATAGACGAATACATACAAACAACATGGTCTGGTAGGAAACATGAGAATTTTATACCAGGAGAGAGCGCAGTGGGAGCCAGGAAGGTTAGAGGAAGCTTTACCCACTGCAGGAGGGGCGGAGGACACGGGCAGGGGAAGGCAGAGGGCAGACGCCAGATGAATCTACTTGGCCAGGATGGAGAGCGTACTTTGGGCCAGAGAAAGGAGTTGAATAAAAACAATGCAATTGGTAAAGGGCCAAAACCGTCGGATCATGCCCACTGACAGAGCGGGCAGTGAGGAGCCAAGAGTCTGAAGCAGCAAATGACATTCTGGTAACAGCAATTAGGAGATTTCACTAAGGGAGGTCAGTGAGAACAGACAGAAAACATTTTTAAGTCCCTGGTAGCAGTCCAGACACAGAGAAACAAATTATAACGTCATGGCAGGTGAGGAGATGGAAGCAGCAGATCTATTCGACTGATCACCTGCACTGTGGAGAAAAGTTCTGTATGTACACACTTTCTCCCCCATTAAAGTTCTGTAAATTTCATCTTTCTTCTATAGCCTCGCATACTCTGTTCCCACAAGTAGGGGTTTAGGAATATCACTAACTACATGAGGTTAATGAATGAACAACTAAACAAATGCACATAAATGGTATACATTATTTCTGAGAGAAGGAAATATTCTGCAGAGAGAAGCTGTACAGCTAGATAACACAAACAAGATAGCAGGCGTGGAAGGAAACAGGTGGAGGGCCAGCAAATTGTCCAGTCTCCCGCTCCTTGCTTCATGAGACTGACCTCCAACTGATCCATGGACTATTAGCAGCTCAGCTTCCCTGCCCTTGCCGCCAAATATATTAGGCTTAGCTTTTACTGTAGAGCTTCCAGATCAGAGCACAGTATTGCAGAAACAGCAAAACATTTGGGGAAATTCAGGGGGAAGAAAACAACACAAAAAACAAAACAAACCTACCCAGTAACTCCCTTAGTTCTTAAAAATTCGACTCAGCTGGGCACGGTGGCTCATGCCTGTAATCCCAGAACTTCGGGAGGCTGAGGCAGGTGGACCACTTCAGCCCAGAGTTCGAAACCAGCCTGGGCAACATGGCAAAACCCCAACTCCACAAAAAATACAAAATAATTGGCCTGGCATGGTGGCCACCTATACTTCTAGCTACTGAGAAGGCTGAGATGGGAGAATCTCTTACGCCCAGGAGGCAGAAGCTGCAGTGAGCTGAGATCCCACCCCTGCACTCTAGCCTGAGTGACAGAGGACTCTGTGTCAAAAAAAAAAAAAAAACACAAAAAACAAAACAAAAACTTGATTCAAGAAATACAAATTTAAGATGATCTTTAGATTTAAGAGAAGAAACTACATCTATTACTGCCACAGTCTTTGTTTATTTATTTGTTTGTTTTTGAGACAGAATCTTGCTCTATTGCTCAGACTAGAGTACAGTGGTGTGATCTCAGTTCACTGCAGCCTCAACCTCCTTGGGCTCAAGTGAGACTTCCAACTCAGCTACCCAAGTAGCTGGGACCACAGGCGCATGCCACTATGGCCAGCTAATTTTTTTTTTTTTTGTAGAGATGAAGTTTTGCCATGTTGCCCAGGCTGGTCTCGAACTCCTGGGCTCAAGTGATCCTCCTGTCTCGACCTCCGAAAGTGCTGGGATTACAAGTGTGAGCCACTGGTCCCGACCAGTGCCAGAGTCTTTAAGACCCTAAGAAAATGAGCCAATAGGAGCATTCTCCTGACCTTCAAAAGGAAAAGGATCATGACGTACAGGGGCAGGAAATGGGCCAGCTCTAGGAGACCTTCTCATAAGCCAACCACCGCCTTCCACCCCCACGGATAAGAACGAATTCCCACAGTGAAGAATAAAACATCATAAGCTCAGGGAATGATTAGGTGGAAAAGGACAATTCATTTTCTTTTATTTCATTTCTTAAACATATTCTTTCCAAAACTCTAAGCCAGAGATTCTTAACCTGATAAATAACAGTGGGCTTCTGAGGGCTCCATACACTCAGGGTATCCAGAAATAAAAAGCGAAGTCTGCACCAATGTGCATATACGTTTTATTACTTTCTTTGGAGTAGTTTTCAACAAATTTTTACTATCAGGCTTTTAGTTAATGACCCAGAAAATGTTAAGAACCACTGCTCCAAGGCAGATATCCCTCTGTGGAATCCCTGCTTTCAAATCATCTGTCCTCTCCTTTTCCCTCATAGCCCCAGGAGCCTTAGAAACCAGAGAACCACGTGTCTTAGCTTCAAGGCCAAAAGTTACATGGAAAGGAAATAACCCACTGACTGGCTGTGTTTCGTTTTCCAAATTTATTCCAGGCCAGAGACCAAAGTGTTGGAGTCTTCAAGCCTTCAGGTGAGAGCTAAAGGGGCAGGATGAATACTTTTCCAGGTCTCTTTTGTGGTCAGAAGGATGAGAAAAGATCGAAACAATAAACAAACTAAACCTAAACACAAATGAAAACATACAGGCAAGAGTAAGAATAAAATACTCTACCATGCCCTACAATTTTCCGTGCTTGAAATCTTGACCTTGTAAGAACATCAGTATCACATACTATTATAAACTAACCAGGCCAGGCGTGGTGGCTCATGCCTGTAATCCCAGCACTTTGGGAGGCTGAGGTGGGTGAATCACTTGAACCCATGAGTTTGCGAACAGCCTGGGCAACGTGGCAAAACCCTGTTTCTACCAAAAAAAAAAAAAAAAAAAAAAGCCAGGTGTGCTGGTACACTGCAGTCTCAGCTACTTAAGAGGGTGACATGGGAGGATCATCTGAGCCTGGAGAGTCTGAGGTTGCAGTGAGCCATGATCATGCCACTGCAATCCAACCTGGGCAACAGAATGAGATTGTCTCAAAAGAAAAATAAATAATATAACTAAGCCCTAATGTCCAGGTATATGTAGCTTTTGCTATACTGCGCTGGGGAATTTCACATCTAAAACTCAAGTGTACCCCTGAAGCGAGGCAGAATAGCCAAGAAGCTATTGAAATAACAAGACTATAACGTTGCCTTTTCAAACCAACATAATACAAAATGTAGTGTTCAAATACAGGTTCACAAGCCACAAGCAAATCCATTAATTTGATTTCCAGGGCCAGAAAGGCCACGGTTCCAATAATGAGAAGTGCTTGCTAGTTCCTGCCAATACATTCATGGGATCTTTCCAACAGGTGCTGGTTGTTTTGTTCTATTGGTATTAGCACTTTTAATCTGTGCCCTGGGCCCTCTTTCTGGGCAGGCTGTACAACTGTTTGAAATAAGATTTTTTTCAGGGGAAAAAAAGTTTGAAACCATTAAATGTCTAACAGTGAGAAAGAGTTAAACATTTCATGGTATAGCCACATGACAGACCACCAGGCAGATATCAAATGTCATGTAGTAGAATCCACAATGACCTAAGGAAGTTCCCTCTACAGTTCATCAGAAAGAGTAGAAAAGCAGGCTGCAAATAGTTAGCTCTTAATGTTAGGATTCGCACAATTTTTAACCTCTTCTCTGAGATTTTTGTATTTTCCAAAATTACTACAATAAATGCAAATTAAAATTTTCTAACCAGAAACAGAAGAAAATAATATTATTTCAAAATAAGGCATCTACTGTGGCTCCCGACAAGACCACACATGGGCATGAGTTGTGGGCATGCTCCCAGAATCTATTTTTATGTTTATTTATTTATTTAGAGACAGGGTCTCACTCTGTTGCCCAGGCTGGGGCACACTGGTACAGTCACAGCTCACTGCAGCCTAACCTCCCTGACTCAAATGATCCTCCCACCTCAGCATCTCAAGTAGCTGGGACCACAGGTGTGTGCCACCCAGCCTCTTTCTTGATTTTTTGTAGAGACGGGATCCCACTGTGTTGCCCAAGCTGGTCTCAAACACTCCTGAGCTCAAGCGATCCTTCCACCTTGGCCTCCCAAAGTGCTGGGATTATAGGCATGAGCCACTGTGCTCTGCCACAGTCCCAGAATGCAAACTGAGAGGACAGAGGTGCTCAGAAGGACAGCTGACAAATTTGAGAAACTAAACCAAAATTGGAACAAATTCCTGGGGAAACTGAGGGTCTTGGAATGGGGATAAAATGGCAGGCAAACGCCTCTACTGCAGGCGGAGGAGAGGTTGGGAAAAAACCATTTGTCCTTTTTTCCTTCCTCCATATTACAGTTGGCAGATTGTGGCCGGTTCCAGCCTCCTGTGAGGATCAAAATGCCAAACAGCAGGATGGAGGTTCACAGACCACTCTGCCACTCCTTGCCTGTTCCCTCACAGCAGCCTGTTCCCTCACAGCACAAGGGCAAAATGGTGACAAGTCAGGGAGATACACTCAGGAGAAACAATGTCTGAAGCAGAGGCACGAGAGGAGGGTCCCTGTGGTCGAAGCAAGAAGAGCTCACAGAGAATCAAACAAGACCACTAAGGAAGGCAGCATCTACTACACATGGTGAGCTAAGACCTGTCCTTCCAGGGTGAATCAGTGAACCAGACAGAGTAGGAACGTATGCATTAAAATGTCCCCAAAAATACACACAGGGAGATTGAAATGAGCAAGCATAAAGAGAAATAACCAAAAATACTGTGAACAAAAGTATAACTGTGGAAATGAAGAGTTCAATACATAGGCTGAGGAGCAAGAATGCATTCAGCAGCTGGAAGATTTTTTTCCGGAGGTTTCATGAAGTAGACAGGAAATACACAAGGAAAGAGATGTGTCAGGATCTATATACTAGAAATTCCATAAAAAGAAAACCAAGAGTAAGTAATTTAAGAAATGACTAAGAATTTTTTTAAGTTAAAGAAGATTAGAAGACCTCACAGGTACCACACTAACAGGAAAAACACACATTGAAGAGAAATCACTGTAAAACTTTCAAATATCAACGTGAAAATTCTAAAAGCACATATCCCATATAATGGAACACAAATCTAAACGGCATCAGAGTTCTTAATGACAACAAAGGATACAAGTGGAAAATGAAGTCATATTTCCAAAGCCTTATCATGTCAAAGTTTTTTGCCTTCAATTTTTAATCCATCCAAGCTATCTTTTAAATGTGATAAAAAAAAAAAAGATATTCTTAGTAATTCAAGGCCAAAAGCTTACCACTTCAAGACCCCCTAGATTCCCATTCCTCAAGCATTCCTTAAAAAAGAAAAGTCAATCTAGCAGGATGTTATGAGATCCTGCATGTGGAAACTAAGGTTGAAAAACTTACAATGTATCTCAGTGAAGATCACTGTTGTTGCAATAAGGAATATATTCACCATCCCATGTATATTCTAAATGACCCAGAACTAAAATTCTAGATGGTTTCACCTTGGTGGGCACGGGGTACGGTGTGCAAAGGAAGGGAGAAAGATTGGGCAGACAAGAGGACAGTGTGGCTTTGCAGGGAAAGATACAGATACTGATAGTAACAGAAAAAATAAACCAAGAGGCCGGGCGTGGTGGCGCACACCTGTAATCCCAGCACTTTGGGAGGCCGAGGCGGGTGGACCACAAGGTCAAGAGATGGAGATCATCCTGGTCAATATGGTGAAACCCCATCTCTACTAAAAATACAAAAATTAGCTGGGCGTGGTGGTGCACACCTGTAGTCTCAGCTACTTAGCAGGCTGAGGCAGGAGAATCGCTTGAAACCGGGAGGCGGAGGTTGCAGTGAGCCGAGATCATGCCACTGCATTCCAGCCTGGTAACAGAGTGAAACTCTGTCTCAAAGAAAAAAAAAAATAACTCGGAAGAATAAAAATAAAATGTGAATTTTCATACATACAGAAGTAAGTTTACCCTTCTAAAGGAAGGCAAAAAAGGACTGGGGAAAGAATGAACTAAAAACATGAAAGAAGACAGCAGAACTACAACAGTCAACACAAGAAACATAAACAGGCTCACCAACCAAGAGACACTAGATTTAAAAAAATCCTGGCCAAGCACAGTGGCTCATGTCTGTAATCCCAGCACTTTGGGAGGCCAAAGATAGATGGATCACTTGAGACCAAGAGTTTGATACGAGCACAGACAATATAGGGAGACCCTGTCTCTATATGGTGGCATGTGCCTGTAGTCCCAGCTACTTGGGAGGCTAAGGTGGGAGGATTGCTTGAACCCCAAAGGCAGAGGCTGCAGTGAGCTGAGAGTCTGCCACTGTACTCTAGCCTGAGTGACAGAGCCATACCTTGCCCCCCTCCAGAAAGAAGAAAGAAAGAAAGAAAGAAAGAAAGAAAGAAAGAAAGAAAGAAAGAAAGAAAGAAGGAAGCAACGAAGGAAGGAAGGAAGGAAAGAAAAACAAAACACAGGCACATATGAAATGGGAAAAAGTCTCTTGGCTTTTAATGCAGTTTTTATAGAAAAAAAAAAGAAAGCATTGAAGGATCCTGATAAAAAAGAATAACTGATCAATAAAATACAATGATCATGAATATATGGACTCCTGAGTATACAGCTTATAAATATGAAAAGTAAAAACTGGTAAAACTACAGTGAGAAATAGGTAAATCAACAAGTAGCATACTCTTTTCAGCAATCAGTAGCTAAGCAAAGATAAAAGACTTGAACGATGCAAAAAACTCAAATACATAAAGAAAAATTTTCTCCAACAGTGAATACACATTCTTTTTCAAGACATGTAGAACATTTACAAAAATAGACTGTGCTTCAAAGGAAGCCTAATCAAATTTCAGTCCATCAGGATATGTTTATTACAATGCAAAAGATTAGAATCCTGAAACATATCCTTAAAAAAAGTTCCTCTAATCCTATGTCTAATCAGACTGAACAGACTAGAAACAAACAAACTGTAAAATAACCTTTGGTTATTGAAATCACGAACATTATAAAGAATATTATGACAAACTTAGAGATGAATGACAAAGCACTGCATATAAAAAATGTAACAGAGTAAAATTATACTAAGATAGAAACCAGTTGCTTTAAATACATTTATGGAAAAGCAAAGACTGAAACACACTTGCTAAGTATTAAAATAAACAGAGTAAATCCGAAGGAAGGAAAGAAGAAAGGAAATAAAGGGCAGAACAGAGGATGCGAATACAACCAAAAAAATTAAAAACAAAAACTTATTTTTTGAATAAAATCAATTAATATAGACAAACCTCTGGCAAGTCTGATCAAGATGACGAAAATAAACTTTAGAATGAAAATAGACTTACACAAAAAGGTTAAACAAATAAAAGAGGATTATAAATAGCTTTATGCCTATGATTTTGAAAACCTAGGCAAAAAGGACAAATCTCTGCCAAAATTCTGGCACCATTTTGGCCCAGAAAATATAGTTCAATAACAGTAATCCAGATCCAGACAGTTTTATGGAACATTTGACCAAACTTTCAGGAAAAGAAAATCCCTATCTCATGTTTTTTTTTTTCTGACATTAGAAAAAGAGGGAAAGGCTCCCAAATCACTTTATGAGACTAACATAACTTAGTTTCCAACAAATAAAGATAGAAGAAAATAATACATGGGCTCATTTTTCACCTATGACTATAGATTATAAACTTCAATGAAATACTCACCAACTGATTCCTAGAGAGTATTTTTAAAAGAATAGATTGTAATCAAGCCAGATTTATCCCAGGAATACAGGATGGTTAAATGAGAGAAAAGTCAACACTACAATCTGCTACACTCATGGTCTCAAAGGAGAAAAATCAAAGTTGATCTCACATGCTCAAAAGCATCTGATAAGGCATAACACTTATGTCTGACTTTCAAAAAATCAGAAAGTTGGGAATAAAGGAGACCTTCCTTAACTTGACAAATAAAAATGATGCAGTAAGGATGACATTTAATGAATAAACTACAAAAGCTTTCCTTTCAGTCTTATACAAGATGAGGATGTCCACTATCATCACTGCTGTGCAACACAGTATAACAGGGCTCAGTCACAAGATGAGAAAAAGGAATAAAAAATATAAAGGTTAGAAGAGAGGTGAGAAAAGTGTTACTTCTTTGGAAGATAGTATCAACAGAAAAATATTAGAATTAAGAGAATTCAGCATGGTTGCTAAATCTCAAGTCAATTAAAAAATTGATTATAAAAAAATAAAATCAATTAAAAAAATACTGAGACCTCATGCTCAGTAAAGGCTAGCTCTCTTCCTCTCTATTTGGGAGGCTACACTTTTTGGCCTCAACTTTCCTTAAACGCAATCATTCTTACATAATACTATTTTTCTTCCTTTCACTGTCTGTTAGTAAAAGTTCCCTATGGTGCAGTCTTTGGCTCTCAGCCTTTTAGATTTTTATTTATTTATTTATTTTTTTGAGATGGAGTCTCTCTCTGTCGCCCAGGCGGGAGTGCAATGTCGTGATCTTGGCTCACTGCAACTTCCACCTCTCGGGTTCAAACAATTCTCCTGCCTCAGCCTCCCAAGTAGCTGAGATTACAGGTGCACACCACTATGCCTGGCTAATTTTTGTATTTTTAGTAGAGACAGGGTTTCACCATGTTGGCCAGGCGGGTCTCGAACTCCTGACCTCTAGATCCACCTGCCCTGGCCTCCCAACGTGCTGGGATTATAGGCGTGAGCCACCACGCCTGGCCTATTTAGGTTTTAAAACTGTGACAACCCTCCAGCTTGTCTGCAGACTTGGCTTCACAACTGAATTCCAGCCCGATATTTCCATCTGTCTAATGTTCCCCCAAATCAACCTTCATGAAACCCACTACCCTTTTCGGCAACAAATGGCCCTCTGCCAACTCTTCCTTGTTAACTGGATTAGTGGTCATTAACAGCATTCTCAAAGTCATGCAGACATGAGATCTCTAACTTTTATTCTTTCTTTTCTGAAGACAGTGGGAATTCAACAAATGTTTCTTGAATTAAAGACTCCCCAATGTTTTCTTTAACTCTTTTCTCCATTCTTACTGCCTCTGGCTTAATCCAAAGCCTTATTTCCCTGTGTTTATCAGGATTCTACAGCAGCCTGTGATATTCTTCCTAGTTAGTAGGAATTCTACTCCAGTAGACCAGGAACTAGCAAACTTTGCTGTAACATTTAAAGTAGAATTCTGCCACTATAATGCATTTTTTTTTTTTTTGAGACAGGGCCTTGCTCTGTTGCCCAGGCTAGAGTGCAATGACACAAACATGGCTCACTGCAGCATCAACCTCCTGGGCTAAAGTATTCCTCAGGTCTCAGCCTCTGGAACAGCTGGGACCACAGGCACACGCCACTACAACTGGCTAATTGTTTTGTTTTTTAACTTTTTGTAGAGATGGGATCTTGCTATGTTGCCCAGGCTGGTCTTGAATTCCTGGGCTCAAGCAGTCATCTTGCCTTGGTCTCCCAAAATGCTGTGATTACAGGCATGAGCCACCATATGCATATTGAGCCATAAATAAGCCATAAACAAATGGGCATGACTGTACTTAAACAAAATATTATATGCTAAAACAGGTGGCATGCCACATGTAGTGCCTAGGCCACGGTTTGCTAACATCTGCATTAAAATATCAAGTTTTTCAAACCAAAACTTTTCTCATCCCTGCTACTTCAATACAGAATCCAATTACGTGGATAGAGATAAAACTATTTTTTTCTTTTTTACATATAACACAGGTTGCCAGCTAGAAGTTAAAATTAATTACTTAAGTATGTTGCTCATTACTTTCAAGATCTTATTTTCCCTTTACATTTATAGACTTTGTAAGAATAATTTACTGGAAATTACATCAATAGTACTGGAAAGGCTTTGAAGTAAATAGGACAAACTGGAAGAGCTGGCAGCCAAGTCATCCTTCTGTATTTTATGGAAGAACTGAGGGAATCATAGAAGCTGCCAATAAAAAATTCTGATTCAATGAAGCAGATAATGGTGACATTGATGGGCTTTTGATTTCAATAAGCAGGAAGGGCCCAGAATTCCACTAGATGCAGGAAAAAATAGCAGCGTCCCCTCTAGACCTTGAGATGAAACTTGGTTATAAAAAAAGGAAGGAAGAAATAATGCAGAATGGCAGCTCAGAACATCCTACTGTTCCTGACTAGAGCACAGTGTGCTTCTCCCTGTATTAAAATGGGGTCTGCTAATTACTGACTTAGCCATTCCATAACGTGTACCTGTATCAAGACATCATGCATACCACAAATATATACAATTTTTATTTGTAATTAAAAAATGAATCGTTTCTTCCTCTCCTTGCCAATAGTGCTCCCATGTTTGAGGAACATGGTGAATGTTCCTCAAAACCACTGGACTTTTTGTAAGAAGCATGGTTAGCACCAACCTCACAGAGTAACACGGTACAAGAAGGGCAAGGATGATCTGTATGCCGAGGGAAAGCGGCTGAATGGCAGGAAGGAGTGGCTATGTATGCAGATCAAGACAGTCTGGAAAAAGGCTGAAATGGCAAAGGAGATTATGCTAAGGCTGAAGTGCTGGGCCCAACTGCAGAGATCTAAGAGAAGGCTGGCTACTAAGAGATGCAAGCATTTTTAACCTGGAAGGGATGAAAGGAAGAAAGGCCAAGTGATACAGTTCTTAGCTTCATCTTTGGTTTTATTATGAAGGCAATAAAAATTTGAGGTTATGTTAAAAAATAAATAATAGGCCAGGTGTGGTGGCTGTAGTCCTAGTTACTTGGGAGGATTGCTTGAGCCCAGGAGTTGGAGATTCCAGTGAGCTATGACCGTACCACTGCACTCCAGTCTGGGTGACAGAACAAGATCTTCTCTCTCTCTATGTAAACAGATATAGGTAGATAAATAAACAGAATATGGACTTCCACAAGTTACTTAATATACCCATTCAACAGTTACCTTAAGTCCTCCACTCCCTATTACAAACAGAAACAACCAACATTCAGGAAATGAACAGTAACTTATCCATAAATACCTAAGGGAGTACCACACTCATAAGCATGTTTACATGTACTAGGCTTCTTCTCAAATATGACTTCAATGAATAACTTAAAAATCTTCCAATAGTTTCCCTCTCCACATTAAAATAAAACAAAAATTCCTCCCCACAGCCTGCTAGCACTTACATGACATGGTGTCAGCCACTCTCTTGACCTCACTGCTGACCTCCATGCTGCAGCCACAATGGCCTTCTCTGCCCTCAAACATGCCCAGCTTGTTCTTGCTTTAGGGGCCCTTCACTGGCCATCCGTTTGTCATACAAACACTCACAGCTTCACATGGCTAATTTCTCTGTTTTTCTTTTTTCTTTCTCTCTCTTTTTTTCTTTTTTCTGTGATGGAGTCTCCCTCTGTCACCCAGGCTGGGTGCAGTGGCCCAATCTCGGTTCACGGCAACTTCTGTCTCCCAAGTTCAAGCGATTCTCCTGCCTCAGCCTCCCAAGTAGCTGGGATTACAGGTACACATCATCACACCCAACTATTTTTCTTATTTATAGTAGAGACAGGGTTTCACCATGTTGGCCAGGTTGGTCTTGACTCCTGACTTAGTGATCGACATGTCTCGGCCTCCCAAAGTACTGGGATTACGGGCATGAGCCACCATGCCCGGCCTTTTTTGTTTTTCCTTGGGGCAGAATCTCTGTCACCCAGACTGGAGTGCAGTGGTGCAATCTCAGCTGACTACAGCCTTTGCCTCCCAGGCTCAAGTGATCCTTCTGTCTTAGCTTTCCGAATAGCTGGGCCCACAGCGTGTGCCACCATACCCAGCTAGTTTTTGTATTTTTAGTAGAGACAGGGTTTCACCATATTGCCCAGGCTGGTCTTGAACTACTAGGCTCAAGCAATTCTCCCACTTCAGCTTCTCAAAGTGCCGGGATTACAGGTGTGAGCTGCCGCTGACATGGCTTATTTCTCCAGGTCTCAGTTCACGTGAGATTTTCCCACTGGCTTTCCTGGGCACCCAATCTAAATCAGTGTCTATCACTCTGAAAATCACCCTGCTTTACTGTTTTCAGTACTCATTTCACAATCGGAAATGACCGTGCACTTTGTTTACTTCCTATACACCATCCTGTCCCCAACATCATCAACTCCCCTACAACATAACATCCATGAGCAGGGGCTCCCCAATACCCATATGTGCATATGACACTTGACACTTGGCCTTTGGGAAGAATTTTAAATAGTTAATATTTGCTGAGTAAATGCATAACCGTCTATGTCCCACATCAGGCTATGGTCTTAGGAAGAACTGGGGGATTTCAGAATCCAAGGAGTGACCCTCAAGGTAGAAGGACTATTTCAGAGAAACCTGTGGGTCAAAATGCTGGGACTTGAATAGTCAACCTTGACTAGAGAGTATCTGAAGAAAACCAATTTGGGAAGATTTTTAAATGGCTGATGGTACGCTGGATACATTCTGAATTTGAGTTAAGAAACCAAAAACTTGAGATGCTAGAAGAGAATTTAGAACTACCTGGGGATGTGTGGTAAGCAAGGAGGATCCAGAGACGTAAGACACCTTCTCATAATGAGACTGGATTATCCAGTTGGAGCTCCCAAGGGCATAGCCTGAGCTCAGAGGAGTCACCTGGACCGCACCAAAAAGCTCCTAAAATAGAACCACAGTAAGAACATGCAATGAGCTTACAGTGACAGTCATACCAAGTAATTCTGCAGAGAAAAACAACATAAATATCCTCAGTTTAAAAACAAAAAATATTTTAAAGTAAGCCAGAGACTGAGCACAATGGCTCATGCCTGTAATCCCAGCACTTTGGAAGGCTGAGGCTGGTGGATTTCATGAGTTCAAGACCAGCCTGGCAACATGGTGAAAACCCACCTCTACAAAAAAATACAAAAATTAGCTGGGCATGGTGGCGCATGCCTGTAGTCCCAGTTAACTGGGTGGCTGAGGCAGGAGGAGCACTTGAGCCTGGGAAGTTGAAGTTGCACTGAGCCGTGTTTGTACCACTGCACTTGAGCATGCGCGACAAAGTGGGACCCTGTTTCAATCAATCAATAAAGTAAACCAGAAAGTTTTAAGGAAAACAGAAAGATGATGGAGATCAACTGGCAGAAAAAGAAAACAATCCTATGATCTTGTCACCTGAAGCCTCAGCCCTCTTCCATGTCCCCAGGCACTCAAGGTTCACACATTAAAAGGGAGAGATGAAATATTACCAAACAGACCAAAGATTCACATGCTTTGGCTTTCGTTTTTCATTTTCAGTTAGGTGTTAGGCCCTTGCTCTTCTGTGCTGAGTAGCTGTGGGCACAGGCTGACCAGAAGAAATGGGAAGGCTTATCAAATTTAGGTCAGAGGTAAAAAGTCCTACTTGGCAAACTCTTCTCTTTTCCTGTTTCACCCATCCAAAATCTATAAAGTAGTGTTCACTGTTCTAATGTGAACAGGATGAGATGCCTTTCTTCTGATTCCCTGCATGCTGGCCCATCGAATCCTGGCCAGTGATGGAGATGGGAGGGTGGGGAAAGAGCACCAATAAAATCCTGAGCAGAACGGAGGAAAGAACAGAGGCTCTGGATCCTCAGCAATGGAACAGTTTTAAAAAGGTAACTATAGGATTCTTATAGACAACAACAATATAAATTCACGAATGACTGAAACATAATATGGACACTCACAATTTTCTGAGAATATCCCACCAGCTGGATTTTACTAAGGGCAGAGTTCACCTCTTGCATTGTATAGCATCTTCTCCAGGTTGACACTTCCACAGCATCCTTGAGAGGAGAAGGTAACAGCCTGTAAATAAACCACAACGTCAACTACCAGTGAACATTTCTTCATGTTTTACAGCATCCCTTTCTAGTAATTTGTCCATTTGATCTAAAGGGTTTAATTTACTGGCATATAATTGTTCACAGGATTCCTTTATGATCATTAAAAAAAAAAACAGAGACATGGTCTTGCTCTGTCGCCCAACACATGTCAACAGAAAAATGTTTTATCATTTACTCTAAAAGAATCAGGAGGAGAACAGAAGAGTAACTTCCCTGACATTCACTGTACAATATAGGTCCAAGTACTGGAGTGAAATAAATGCATGCCATTAGCCTCTCCTCTCTTTCCTGAAACAACACTGAACAATAATAGAGGGCTACACACACACACACACACACACACACACACACACACACACACACACACACACTCTCTCTCTCTCTCTCTCTCTCGTTCGCATGTGCGCATACACCCACACCCACACCCACACACACACCCACACACACACACCATTTAAGACAAAGAGAATGAGAGAAGAGACAATAGTAAGGCATTTTAGAAAGAAGGACAAATGTAACTGACTTAGTAGATCCAGGAAAGTTCAATGCAAATGTTTAACTTCTACTGCAGAACCCACCAAAAGTATGGCAACTGAATATAACAGGTACATCTGGAATTTGAATCAACCTAAAAACAAGAGGAACTGTTGAAGAAAGAGATGAGATACTTAGAACCTTCCAGATCTCCTCACTCCTTCCATATAGCTCAGCAGCTGTCCCTTCTCCTCTCAGGCATGTTACCAGAGGTTGTTCTCTGGAGGGAGTAAAAATCAAAATCTGGACTAGATGAAACCATTAACTGAGGCCGGCCACCTTCCTAAATAAAAATTCATATACTGAGAGAAACAATGTTTATATGGCTGCCAAAGCACTATGAGTAAGTTTATACCCTCCATGGTAGTGGGCTGGAAGAATCTTCTCTGAAGAATCTAATCAGCCTCAAAGAAAAAAAAAATTGATAAAAATATTCTAACACAGGGGGTTCCACAAAGGAACAGCTCAACCAGATTACTTTATGGTAAAGCCTGAAATTGAACAAGCCCTACTCATGGCACACAGACTTTTCTAATTAGTTTTTTTTTTTTATTGCCCAACTCTTAAACATGAGCCAGTAGCCAAGGACTATGATAAATCTGAGAAAAGCCTCTAAAATAATAAAGCCCTCAAACAGGGGCAGAGGAGGAGGCAGGAAAATTGGAAGAAATCCATTAGGCAAGTAGAAGAAAACTTTAAAAACAGCTTGTCCTTCCTATCCTTAGAAAAATAAGATAGTATAGCTATAAAACGAGAAGAGATTGCTACAGAAAAAGATTAAGAAAATCAAAAGGGCTGTTAGAAATTAAAAATACAACGTCATATAGAGTGAAAGCACGCCAACAAAATATCAGAATTTCAAAATAAGCTAAAAAGATTGAAAAATTACATAAACACGAACGAGGCACATATATGAAAAACCAGCAAAGCTTATAAATGAGGTGACAGAACTCCATGAAGAATTAGAAAGAAAAGAAAACAGCACTTTGAAAATGAAGACTACATGTTGATCATCTCAAATCTGAAAACCTGAAACTAAAAATCTCTAAAATCTGCAACTTTTTGACTGCAAACGTAACGCTCAAAGGAAATGCTCACTGGAGTACTTTGGATTTCAGATTTGGGATGTTCAATCAGCAATATTCCAAAATCAGAAAAAATCAGAAGTTTGAAACACTTCGGTCCCAAGCATGTCACATAAGGGACACTCAATCTGTAATAGAAACACAGAGTAGATAAACACAATAGATAATGACACAAGAAAAACGGGAAGAAAAAATACCAAAAAGAAATGAAGAGACTTAAAAAATTCAAAAGAAAGTAACAAATGTTGAAGGCAGATAGGCAAGATGCCACAGAGGGTAATAGTAGTCCCAAATAGAAAAGCAAGTGAGACAATAAAAATTAATACTCATAATATTCAAACCAAGTACAACAATAAAAATTAATATTTATTCAATTACTAAATGCTACAATTGCTAAAATAAAGAGGCATGAAACTACACACTACAAGAACATAGAGCACTCTTGAGAATACTGACCCTGAACAGTGGACACCAGACATACTCTAGGAAAATATTTAGACTATAAGCAAACCTTTGGGATCTAGGCAAAAAAAGCAAGAAACTTACAAGGAAAGAAAATCAGGTCTTATTAGCGTTTTTCATAGGAATGTTTAATACTAGAACAAAATAGGATAACATATTTAAGATATTCAAACAAAGAAAATATAAGCCAAGGACTATACATCTAGCAAAACTGACTTTCAAGTCCAAAGAGCACAGATAAACAATTATGAACATACAGGAACCCAGGGAATATTGTTCTTATGATCCCACCCTGAGAAATCTACTGAAGACTGAGTTTCAGACAATCAGAATGAAGGAGAAACATCAGCATGCATGCGCCAGTGGTGAGCATTAAATATACAGTTAATTGTAGAAGACAGACTAAATGAACGTTAAAAGGAAGGGAGGATAGTATATAATGAGTATATACTTTGACAACACAGATATGGTAAAAGTGTAAAAAAAAAAAAAAAAAGATTGGGGGAAAACATACATGCTCTGTTCTCCAAAGAGTCCTAACAATAACCAATTTAGTAGCAATGAGCATTGCTAACAACCGAATGGGATCTTAAAATTGCACTTTTCATTGAAGAAATCAGGGTTTCTTGGGTAATTCAGGGCAGAGAATATACAAGAAGAGTCTTAAATATCCTGCTATCACAGATGGGAAGGAAACAATAAAAGACTATGAGGGTCACAATAAAAGGATCCAAGCGACATTTAGTCCGTTTTAACGCTGCTGATAAAGACATACCTGAGACTGGAAGAAAAATAGGTTTAATTGGACTTACAGTTTCAAATGGCTGGGAAGCCCTCAGAACCATGGTGGGAAGTGAAAGGTACTTCTTACAGGGCGGTGGCCAGAGAAAATGGGGAAGAAGCAGAAGCGGAAGCCCCTGATAAACCCATCAGATATTGCGAGACTTCTTCACTAATTATAAGAATTGCATGGGAAAAACAGGTCCCTCCCACAACATATGGGAATTCTGGGAGATATAATTCAAGTTGAGATTTGGGTGAGGACACAGCCAAACCATATCATTCTGCCCCTGGCCCCTCCAAATCTTATGTCTTCACATTTCAAAACTGATCATGCCTTCCCAACGGTCCCCTAAAGTCTTAACTCATTTCAGCATTAACCCAAAAGTCCACAGTCCAAAATCTCATCTGAGACAAGACAAGTCTCTTCTGCCTATGAGTCTGTAAAATGAAAAGCAAACGAGTTACTTCCTAGATACAATGGGGGTACATGTATTGGGTGAATACAGCCATTCCAAATGGGAGAAATTGGCCAAAACAAGGGGGTTACAGGCTCCATGCAAGTTCAAAACCAGCAGGGCAGTCAAATTTTAAAGCTCCAAAATGATCTCCTTTGACTCCAGGTCTCACATCCAGGTCACGCTGATGCAAGAGGTGGGTTCCCATGGTCTTGGGCAGCTCTGCCCCTGTGGCTTTGCAGGGTACAGCCCCCTTCCTGGCTGCTTTCACTAGGTAGTAGTATTGAGTATCTGCAGCCTTTCCAGGTGCATGGTGCAAGCTGTGGTGAATCTACCATTCTGGGGTCTGGAGGATGGTGGCCCTCTTCTCAAAGCTCCACTAGGCAGTGCCCCAGCAGGGACTCTGTGTGGGGGCTCCAACCCCACATTTCCCTTCTACACTGCCCTAGCAGAGGTTCTCCATGAGAACCCTACTCCTGCAGCAAACTTTTGCCTGGGCATCTAGGCGTTTCCATACATCTTCTGAAATCTACGTGGAGGTTCCCAAACTTCAATTCTTGGTTTCTGTGCACCTGCAGGCTCAACAGCACATGGAAGCTGCTAAGGCTTGGGGCTTCCACCCTCTGTCCCTCTGTTTTTTCTTTTTTGAGACGGGGATTCATTCTTGTTGCCCAGGCTGGAATGCAATGGCATTATCTTGACTTACTGCAGCCTCTGCCTCCCAAGTTCAAGCGATTCTCTTGCCTCAGCCTCCTGAGTATCTGGAATTACAGACACGTACCACCACACGTGCCTAATTTTTGTATTATTAGTAGAGATGGAGTTTCACCATGTTGGCCAGGCTGGTCTTGAACTCCTCACCTCAGGTGATCTGCCCACCTCAGCCTCCCAAAGTGTTGGGATTACAAGTGTGAGCCACTGCACCTGGCCTGCGGCTTCCACCCTCTGATGCCATAGCTCAAGCTCTATATTGGCCCCTTTCAGCCATGGCTGGAGAGGCTGGGACACAGGGCACCAAGTCTCCAGGCTGAATACAGCACAGGGACTCTGGGCCTGGCCTACAAAACCACTTTTTCCTCTTGGGACTCCGGGCCTGTGACAGGAGGGGCTGCCATGAAGGCCGCTGACATTCCCTGGTGACCTTTTCCCCATGGTCTTGGGGATTAACATTATGTTCCTTGCTACTTATACAAATTCTGCATCTGGCTTGCATTTCTCCTCAGAAAATGGGTTTTTCTTTTCTACTGCAATGCAGTTTGCAAATTATCTGAACTTTTAAGCTCTGTTTCCCTTTTAAAATGGAATGTTAGGCCGGGTGTGGTGGCTCACAGCTGTACAGCTGTACAGCACTTTGGGAGGCTGAGGCGGGTGGATCACCTGAGGTCAGGAGTTCAAAACTTGCCTGGTCAACATGGTGAAATCCTGTCACTACTAAAAATATAAAAATTAGCCAGGTGTAGTGGGAGGCCCCTATAATCCCAGCTTCTAGGGAGACTGAGGAAGGAGAATCGCTTGAACCCGGGAGGCAGAGGTTGCAGTGAGCCCAGATGGTGCCATTGCAATCCAGCCTGGGTGACAGAGCAAGACTCCATCTCAAACAACAAAAACAACAACTAAAAAAAACAGAATGCTTTTAACAACACCCAAGTCACCTTTCGAATGCTTTGCTGCTTAGAAATTTCTTCCACCAGATACCCTAAATCATCTCTTAAGTTCAAAGTTTCCCAAAACTCTAGGGCAGGGGTAAAATGTCCCCAGTCTCTTTGCTAAACCATAACGTGAGTTACCTTTGCTCCAGTTCCCAACAAGTTCCTCATCTCCATCTAAGACCATCTCAGCCTGGATGTTATCATTCATAACAGTATCACCATTTCTGCAAAGCCATTCAACAAGTCTGTAGGAGGTTCTTCTAAACTTTCCCACATTTTGTCTCCTTCTGAGCCCTCCAAACTGTTCCAACAACTGCCTGTTACACAGTTCCAAAGTTGCTTCCGCATTTTTGGGTATCTTTTCAGCAACACGCCACTCTACTTATACTAATTTACTGTATCAGTCCATCTTCACGCTGCTGATAAAGACATGCCTGAGACTGGGAAGAAAAATAGGTTTAATTAGACTTACTGTTCCACATGGCTGGGAAGGCCTCAGAATCATGGTGAGAGGCAAAAGGTACTTCTTACATGGCAGTGGCAAGAGAAAATGAGGAAGAAGCAAAAGCAGAAGCCCCTGATAAACCCATCAGATCTCATGAGACTTATTCACTACCACGAGAATAGCACAGGAAAAGCCAGTCCCCATGATTCCATTACCTCCCCTTGGCTATGTCCCACAACAGGAGGGGAATTCTGGGAGACACAATTCAAGTTGAGACTTGGGTGTCTCAAACCATATCAACACCTGATGAGACTTTCAGTGTTCAAAGATGGGACAATTCCAGCTGAAATCACCACCACCACCACTTAATGAGCTGAAACCATGCAATATTTCAGAGGGGGCTGTGATCAGATTGGAGCTTTGAGGTGCTGGGAATATTCTTTTCCTTGACGTGGGAGGTGGCTTTCAGAGTGGTTGCTTTATAATAATTTATTAAGCAATATATTAGTTTCGTGTGTTTCGATATCTGTGGGATATTTTTGCTGCTGTGGTTTTAAACAAGGTCTTGCTCTGTCACCCAGGCTGGAGTACAGTGGCATAATCATAGCTCAGTGAAGCCTCAACCTCCTGAGCTCAAGTGATCCTCCTGCCTCAGCCTCCATACTAGCTGGGACTACAGGTACACGCCACCATGCCCGGCTCAGTTTATTTTTTGTAGTGATGGGATTTTGCCATATTGCCCATGCTGGTCTCAAACTCCTGGACTCAAGCGATCTGCCCGCCTTGGCCTCCCAAAGTGCTGGGATTACAGGCATGACCAATATCTGTGTTATATATTATAATAAAAAGGTTAATTTAAAAATCAGAAAATTTAATGTCAAAAATGAAATATTACAGCAGAAATGAAAAACTGATAGAAAGCTTGGGAAATAAAGTTAAGGACATTTTGCAGAAGAATAAACAAAAAGAAAAACAAAGGGATGGAAAAGAGGAGAGAAAAATATTTGAATGACAATCTAGGAGGTTCAGCATCTAACAGCAAGAGTTACAGAAAGACAGAACACAGAAAATAGGAGTAGAAAACTTTTTTTAAAACGAGAATAACAATTCTTAA
Organism: Cheracebus regulus; assembly: GCA_963574635.1. Lineage (NCBI taxonomy): Eukaryota > Metazoa > Chordata > Mammalia > Primates > Pitheciidae > Cheracebus > Cheracebus regulus. The sequence goes on from CAUYQU010098853.1 coordinate 30,206, forward strand.
TTTTCTAAATTGAGAGTTTGGCAAATCTTTTCTGTAAGTCGCTGCAGATATTTTAAGCTTTGCAGACCACATATAGTCTTTACCACAACTATTCAACTTAGCTGTGTCATAGCATACACAATATGTAAATAAGTGTAGCTGTGTTCTGATAAAGCTTTATTTGTAAAAACAGTGATGGACCAGATCTGGCCCACAAAACAGAGTGCCAGTCTTAGCTGCCACTCTTGTTCTACATTGAAAGGGCTCATTAAATACTCAGCACATGAATGAAACTGCTTTAGTAAGACCCATCATCATAAACTCAAGGAATAAAGACAAGATTCTAAAAGCTACCATATGGGAATAATGAGGTACCAACTAAAGATCTAGGTTCAAAATAGCGTTGGACTTTTCAGTAGCATTCCTGGAAGCTAGAAGAAAATAGAATAATGCTTGAAAAATTGTAAGAGAAAATTATATGTTTTTTTTTTTTTTAACCAGAAGCAGCTAGTCTTTCAGGATCAGAGAAAATTATATCTAACTAAGATTTCTATCAAAGTTTGAGGGTTATTTTTATCAAATAGTTTTAGATGTGCAGATCTCAGAAAATTTACTTCCCACACACACTTTGTCAGGGAATTACTGCAGGATGTGGCCTGAAAAATGAAGAAATAAACAAGAAAAAGGAAGATACAGAAAACAGAGCTTCTGACAGAAGAAAGCAACAAAAAAATCTTTGGGAGAATGGAGAGGAAAATCCTCAGCTGAAAGCCACAGCATTGGGCCGAAGACAGCTGACATCAGAGATAGAGGGCTCGGGAGATGACTTTTCAAGGAGATAAAAGTTGTCAGAATACCTACTGAGCATGATGGGTGGCAGGATACGCCACCCCAAAATATGCCACTTCAGCATAGAGGTTATTTTGAAGTAAAAGCACCTGAAAAACAGCAGGTGCAGGAAGAACGCTCTGACCGCCTCTTTTCCTTCCTGAAGAAGATGAAACCCCCATATGGAAGATGTCTTCCCTAGAGCAGGAGCTTTTCTCTGTAGGGAAAGGGAATGGAGTTCGAGAGAAACCTATACCAGCAAACCTTGTTAAACCCCGATCTTCCTAGTCACTTCTCCACCCAATTAAATGTCCTAGCCCAAGTCCCTTTCCCTTGTCACATTTTCCCAATGTCCTACACTTTGCCCAACTCAGCGTCTGCGTCCAACTTTAATGGCTCCTTTGGGTCTTCATTCTCTTGTGGGGACTCCTACATAAACTTTATTTAATAAAATCTGTGTGCCTTTCTTCTGTTAACCTGTTTTATATCAGTTTAATTCTTAGACATAACTGGACACCCTAAGAGGGTAGAGGAGAAATTTTTAATCATTTACAAACATACTGAGGAGAGACAAGTACGGAAACAGTATAGAGACCATAGGTACAAAAGACAACTAGACAAATAAGAAAACAAAGTAATTATTAAATCAAGGGAAAACAAAAAGTCATGCAAGGTAGAAAAAATAATCCTAATAATCCTACACGGCCAGTGAATTGCATTTACACAGCCTTAATAATGCAAACACTGAAATCAGATTTAACCAGAGTAGCACATAGATCAAATTGTTCCTATGCTTTTTACCCTTTTACCCTTTTCTTTAGCAACAAAGTATCAATGATCCATTTTCATTACCTTCTACATAAACAGATACATGAAGATTCTACATAAACAGATACATGAAGTACACATCGTGAACTGCTTTAGGTTTTGCAATATTTATTCTACATGTATTTACTTAGCACTGACTACAGCCATAGCACTTAAGTCACACAGGGGAATAACACGCACAAGACAGGGCCTCTGCTCACACTGTGCTTAAGTCTAAGAAAAATTTAAGAGTACAAGGAAACAAAAAGGATGCCAAAAGCCTCGAGTCACCCTTGCCTACACAGGCTGGCCTTCCCTTCCAGAAGGGCCTAAACAATACACTACAAATGCAAATCTCAAGATCATACGCACACCTCCCCTCTTGCATCTCGCAACTTTAATGGCTCACCAATATGTTGAGGATAAAATCCAAGGCTCTCAGCCTGACTTCCTAAGGCCCTTCTTTATCTGGGTGCTGCTTTTGCCTGTATCATCTATACTGGGCTGTTCCAGTGCAAGGCCCTGCCTGCCTGCACCCCACCCACTTCACTCCCTCTGTCTTCTTCTACATTTCACGTGGACAACACTTACTTGCTCTTGCTTAAAACTGAGACCACGTGTCACTTTCTCTCAGATCTTGTGCCCCCAGTCTAGGCCAGGTGCACACTCACGTGCTCCTCGGGAAGGCTGGCGGGCCTTGAGTCTGGCAGTGGGGAGAAACGGCACAGAAGTCCCCTTTGGACTGAGGCCACCGCAGAGGCTGCTGCTTCTGCATCTCCTTCCTCCACATCCCTATAACTCACAACTGCCTGCTTTCAGGAAAGAGCGTTCTCTGAGAGGCACTGGGAAATCATGGAAAAAAGAGAATTTACAACCAGACAAGCCTTCTGGTGTTAGCTCTTCACCTCTAAGCCTCAGTTTCCGAAAGCATCTATAAAATGGAGAAAATACCACCCTCCTTTGAGTTTCTCTGCAATGGGGGAATGATATAAAATGCATATGAAGTGTTTGGTGCAGAAGAGATGCTTAATCAAGGTTTGTCTCCAGCCTTGCTCCAACACAGCCCCAGGAGCATACACATTTCCCAACAATTCTGCAGTGGACTCCAACCCTGGGTGATTGACTCTGATGAGCAGCCATGATTCTGAACTTGAAAGGCCTCAAGGGAAAGCCCAAGGTTCTTTCCTGCTTTGGCTCCTCCTTTAAGTTCTCAGGGTCAGACAGCATCAGGGCTTGAACCTCCTGGGGCCCGCCCTGCACAGAAAATGAAGACCTCCGGCTTTGCGCCAGGTAGGAGCAAGAGTTTCTTAACAATGCCAGAGCAGGAAGGCTGTCACGGGAGTGGCTAGAGAGCAGGGACCGTGATGAAGAATGCTGAGTAACACTCGCAACCCCAATCACATCTCTCCACTCAGCTGAATTTCTCTCACATTGTCCCCAGCTTTGCCAGGGCCCTGCAACAGTCACCCCTCTTAAAGACTGACTGGAAAGTCACACATACAAGGCCTGAACTATACCTGCTTTCTTTTCTGTGATTTTCCGTACCCATTACTTGACAACCAGTACTGCCATTACCCAGAACCCCACACCACGTGGGCTTCCCTTCCTGCTAACTCTGTCTTCTCTTGATGGCCCTTCCCAGCACAGCTTCCCCTTTCCATCTAGGACAATGTCCTGTGAAAATTCAGCAGATTAAGATCTGGAACAGCCTTGCTGTAAAAGAGACTTTGGTCACGAACATTTTCACTGTGTGCTAGAGATGAAACAGTCTTATATTCAGCCTATCAAGTACCAGCCGCGTTCGGACTGAGCACTTAGAAGGAAAGTGGGAAGCGTGAAGATGCAAAGTATCTGCTACTTTTGTCCTCAACAGCCCAGAATTTATTTCTAGAGAAATTACTGCGATGTTTCAAGTAGGGACACACTTTACTTAAGCAAAACAAAAGGCTCCTGAAAGATCCAGGTACATTTCAGCTTGAATCTTTCCCATCTTTCCCTTTAAAGTAAATGGCATAGAAATAATAAACTTACATTCTACAAAAACTGAAGAAAGCATTTGTTTATACAGAAATTTTCAATAAAAATGATTTTTGCTAATTAGATCAGTAGAACACTGTAGTTAGAAGGAAAACAGTCTTGTTCAATATGCCTTTCATTTTGTAGTTACTAATATCCACTGAAAAGAGTTAACATGAATCTTTTTCTCCCACTGTATCATATGATTCACACAGAAACATCTTTGTTATTTTTGTCTCTTCACCACTGAGTACAGTGCTCAATATAAAGGTCACTCAAAAGAAAAAAAGTTCAGTTGCTATCCCAGGAAACAAAAGAACCAGCAATGCAATTCTAAACAGGGCCCATCTGAACTGCATCACATTTGGGTAGAGGTGAGCCCTTTAACTGAAAGGGGTGAAAAAAATGAGGGAGGAGCTCGGGGGTGATCCAGAAAAGGAAAGCCAAGCCGCCCCAACTGCCTCTGGTCCAGTCTGACCTCCCCAGTTCAGAGTTTTGTGGCAGGCGCTTCTGAAGTGGCTCCAAGTGACCCCCACCTCCAGAATTCACCCCTTTGTGGAATCTTCTCCCCTTGAATGTGAGCTGGATCAAGTAGCTTGCTTCTAATAAAGAGAATATGACTAAGGTGACGAAGGGCTGCCACTTCAGCAATTAGGTTACAGAAGACTAGGACTTCTATCTTGCTCACTCTCTCTCTTGCCCACTTAGAATAGTCTCTTTTTCCTCATTCAAACCCTACGGAATCTGCCCAGCCCAGCCTAAGTCTTGCCATTTAGCACCTAATTTTTGCTTGACAAACTCCTTGAGTAAAAACTTACCATAATACCAGGCATTTGGTAGTTACTCAACAAGTAAGTCTGAAGTTCTCTGAATTCCGTATTTACGCCCACAAAGTCTTTTTGCTGAAATCCTCTTTTATTCCTTCTAGATATTTAGTTACTTTGTTGTGCTTTCTCTATCTCCTAACACATCTTGTATAACTTAGCTTTCCCAGAAACTCTCCTTATGCTTACTTGAGGTCCTAATTACAGAGAGGCATTTACAGAGCCATATAAAGCCATTAGGATTATTGGCTGATTTTGGATAAGAAGGATAAAGAAACCCAGAGGGAACTAGTTTTGTTTTTTCTGACTTTCTAATTTATCAAAGTCAAGTTCTCAGAGTCTAAATGTTTCATAAATACTTTCTAAAGGATATCATTGTTTTGCTTGTTCTTACCACATTTGAGTGCCTAATGAGCTTCTTTCCCAGTAGTCTGATATGATACCAAAGCTCTGTGGCCTCATCTTCCATCCTGCCAGCACAAGCAGCACACTTTTGTGTTTTTATTAAATATTAAGACTTTTAAGTCCAGAAGGACCACTTGGAAGGTGGTAAGTAAAAAACTGGCTGGGCACTAAGTGTTTGTTGAATGAATGAATGAATAAAATTTATGTAAGAACAGAACACATAGAAGACAGAAATCAGAAAAGTTCCTCGCCCAACTCTCATTACACAGAGTGCTGAACATGCCCGTGAGGGCTAGGGTAGACTGGGTATGTTGGCAGAGTAAGAACCCATACGGAGTTTCTGGAGCCTCAAAATGAAGTATGTTTCAATATTAACCAGAAACTAGGTTATCATCCCGGATGATATATCAAAAATAATATATCATTTGATATATTATTTTATATCAAATGATCACTAAAAACACAGCAATTGCTTAGGCTACCAAAGCATGACAGGAACAACTCTTGAGAGCAACTCAACTATCTTTGCTCTAATCCTATGTTCATGGAAAAATCTCTTATCCATAATTTGGACTTCCTCACCAGCACAGAGTGTCCTAGGTAAAGGAGCCACTCTAGTTCTGGAGCGAGTCAGAGGTCTTAGTTTAAAGTGATTAATCGGGATTTTTGTTCGTCACTCAACATCCTGGGAGTCTGGTCAGCATGAATCAGTCCCTCAGAGACTAATCAACTCCAAGTGAAATGAAACGGTGAAGTGTCTTGAATCGCAAAGCCCAACATGCTGTGATTAATCCATCAAAGCACTGCTGCTCTCTGAGCGCCTGCCTTAAGGAGCCTACCCCTGGACATCTTTTAGAACTCGAACACAAATGGACTTAGAATTTAATTCTTATTTTGCAGAAAAGGAGATTGAGTCTGAGAGTCTGAGTGACAGTGACAGCTAACTACAGGTAACAGCGAAATTTGAAAACAGTTTTCCTTCTGTCTACTTGACTCTCTTGCTTTCATCAGAAAGGCAGTGTCTGAAGGTAAATTAGGCTATGGAAGACAGATGAGTTTTGGTTAACAAAACCAGATTATGTAAGCCACGTATCTTATTAAAGGAGATCAGGACACTGGCATTTACTGAGCACCTACTGTGTGACTGGTACTGTTTTAAGAACTTTATCATATTACTCATTTAGTCCTCACAACAACCCTATTAAGTTGTGAATATGACTCCAATTTTATGAAGGAGGAAATAGAGCCTAGAAGAAATAAGTTGCCACAGCTACCAAGAAACAGATCTGAAATTCAAGTACAAGTCTATTTGACCTCCAAGCATACACTTCCATCTTTTCTTCCTATCACAGAGTTAGAGTTGGTAAATTCCTGTATGCATACCCAAGGAGTGTCAGAGCAGAGGAACTTCAACTTTAACATGCATGGTTTTAAGGCTTTTTTTTTTTTTTGAGACATAGTTTCACTCTCGTTGCCCAGGCTGAAGTGCAATGTCACGATCTTGGCTCACCGCAATTTCCGCCTCCTGGATTCAAGCGACTCTCCTGCCTCAGCTTCCCAAGTAGCTGGGATTACAATGTGACTAATTTTGTATTTTTAGTAAAGGTGGGCTTTCACCATGTTGGTCAGGTTGGTCTCGAACTCCTGACCTCAGGTGATCCACCCATCTCAGCCCTACGAAGTGTTGAGATGACAGGTATGAGCCATTCACCCAGCTGGTTTTCTTTTAAGTCTTCTGTAAGGTATGAACCCACATTTTATGTTGTAAGTATTAAAAATTGCCATAAAAATTCAGCCAAAAATATATTAATGCTTAATTGCTTAATGCTTGCATGAGGATGATGACAGTATCTTGTAATGATTTAGCCTTATTGTAATTGTAGAGTTCTAATCTCATTAAAAATGCTAGCTTTATAAAAAAAATACTAGAGGTGAGGTTACTTTCTTAAGTGGAATACCTTGCTTTACATTTCCCTGTTAAAAACCTAAACTTAAGTGAGTATGGGAAAGTCAGAGACCCAAAATTATACTGTGAGGGATTCTCCTTTCCCTTCCCTTCCAAATCCATCTCTTTGTCAAGAGTAAACTGCAATGTCAAAGTTAGGAAGAAGGATGGCTAACTTCTGTGACATAAATCTCAAGGAACACTGTCAACTGAGGCAGGAAGTTATACAGCTGCCAAAAAGCAGGAGTCATAGATTTTTTGGTACATGTACTAATAATAAATCAGATGCTAATTCAAACTAACTTCAAATGATTTATGAGAATTTGTCAGATTCTTCTGACCAAGTTTGAAAAATTTTAATTTACTACATTCTTCAGTTATAGTTTTATTAGTAAAGTAAGCTACTAAGATGTATTAATTCTAGGTACTTGACAAGATCTACTTTGATGCTGCCTATATACAATATAAGTCAAAAATTGGGGACTCAAGTCTCAAATCGAGTACCTCTCAAAGTATCTCTCCAAGAGGTACTTTGCTCAGATCATACAGGATTTTATTCTAATGTAGGAGAGCCAAAATTTCTAACAAGATTTTTTAAAAGTCATATTTACAACAACTAGACTTTGAGCTTCTCTTAAAAAATAAAAATAAAAAAGGAAGGCTTGGCAGCTGTGGGCTCATATTCCCATATGGCCACGATCTGCTGGAGCTGCAAGTCAGCTGCCCCTACAGAGGCACACACAGGAGGTGTGGTTGCCGGTCCGCATTTTCCCCTAGCCCACCTCACTCCTGTGTGTACCTTCCTCAGCTCTGTAGGCATGTGGACCTGTGATCTCTATTTTGGAGGACCTGGAAAGGCAAAGTGGAAGAATGAAGAAAAAAAAAAAGAAGAACAAAAACATACAGAGAAGATACAGCCGCCGGGCAGGGTGGCTCACGCCTGTAATCCTAGCACTTTGGGAGGCCGAGGTGAATGGATCACCTGAGGTCAGGAGTTCAAGACCAGCTTGGCCATCATGGTGAAACCCCATCTTTAAAAAAAAAAAAAGAAAGAGAGAGAAGATACAGCCTGTATAATGTGAAATATCTCCATGGATAGCAAAAAACAGTGTTTGTCAATGTAGTATGCCACAGTAGTTTGAGACGCTAGATATCAACTAGCTTGTGATAGAGAGAAATCTAAAGGTGATGGAAATCCTTTAGCACAAACATTGTCCAATGTAGCACTTTTAGAATTCTGGTCCAAGATTAAATTCTAAGTGAATACTTCAAAAGAACTCTTTTGTCTAATGTCAATTAAAGAATAAATAGCTCTTCATGCCGGGAACAGTGGCTCACGCCTGTAATCCCAGCACTTTGGGAGGCTGAGGTGGGTAGATCACTTGAGGTCAGGAGTTTGAGACCAAGCTGGCCAACATGGTGAAACCCAAAAAAATAGCTGGGTGTGGTGGCGTGCATCTGTAATCCCAGCTACTTGGCAGGTTGGGGTGGGAGAATCGCTTGAATCCCGGAGGTGGGGTTGCAGTGAGCAGATATCGAGCCACTGCATTCCAGCCTCGGTGCCAGAGTGAGACCCTGTCTCCATAAAAATGAAAATATAAGTAAATAGCTCTTCAAATTCTTCTACTACTTCCAATATTTATGCTGAGTTTATCTAGGAGAAGAAGAGGACACAGCTATGGAGTGTCTCTTTCAGACCTCAGTATGTTTTCTAATAGACTCTTCCCTTTCTCTACCAATAATGATGGCTCATCTCATGCTCAAAAATCAAAACACAATCCTTGGCCAGGGTGAGAATGAAGGATATCCTTCTCCAGTAATGCATGTTACTACTCTCCTTGCTACTCTACAAAGTTAGCCTCAATAGTTTCTGATTTTTGCCTACCAGGTAGCAGCTTCTTTTAAAAGGAGTATTTCCATTCTATTATAAAGATACATGCAAGTGTATGTTCATTGTAGCCCTATTCACAATGGCAAAGAAATGGAATCAACCAAAATGCCCACTGATGATAGACTGGATAAAAAAATGTGGTACCTATACACCATGGAATATTATGCAGCCATAAAAAGGAATGAGATCATGTCTGTGGTAGGAACACAGATGGAGCTGAAGCCATTATTCTCAGCAAACTATCACAGGAACGGAAAACCAAACATTGCACATTCTCACTTTTAAGTGGGAGCTGAACAATGAGAACACATGGACACAGGAAGGGGAACAACACACACTGGGGCCTCTCAGGGAGTGTGCGGAGGGGAGGGAGAGCATTAGGATAAACAGCTAATGCATATGGGGCTTAATACCTAGGTGATGGGTTGACAGGTGCAGCAAACCACCATGGCACACATTTACCTATATAACAAACCTGCATGTCCTGTATATGTATCCCAGAACTTATTATTTTTTTTTTTAAAGAGATTCTCTCTGTGTCTTTCAGGCCCCTCCCTAGCCTTCTTTTCCTTTAGCTTCATTCACATATCTAATGTAGGTGGTACTACTTTTGTGCGGTCAAATGGGAGGCAAAGGAAAAACTGCAGAGGATTTTGCCCAAGGTCACAGGAGAAAAGGTGAAATAAGGAATGGGGCTTCCTAAGACTTAGCCCAAGATTTGAGAGTCAGAAAATGCTGACTTTTGAGTCTCACTCTGTCCCCCAGGCTGGAGTGCAGTAGTGTGATCTCAGCTCACTGCAACCTCTGCCTCCTAGCTTAGATATGCGCACGTTCAGAAAATGTTTCCTAATGTGAAGCCACAGCCACACCATATGGCCCCAAACAATGAAACAGACATTTAGAAGATCCTTAAAACACAGGAGAAAATGTGCACAGACAAACCTGCTTCCTCGTCCCCTGACACGAGAAGCAGCTCACACGCACGTGGGAAGAGGCGTGTGTATGTACACAAGAGGTGGTCTAGCAGATGGGTTAGGAGCATGGGCTCTGCAGTCAGGCTAGCTGGCTGTCTAGGTTTGAATCCAGATCCTGCCACTCACTAGCTGTGCAGCCTTGGGCAAATTACTTAATCTCTCTGTGCTGGTTTTGTCTCCTGTAAAAAAGTAATAACACTGGTTGGGCATGGTGGGTCACACCTGAAATCCCAGCACTTTGGGAGGCTGGGGCAGATGGATGACAAGGTCAGGAGTTCCAGACCAGCCTGGCCAATATTGTGAAACCCCATCTCTACTAAAAATGCAAAAATTAGCTGGCCGTGGTGGCGCATGCCTGCAGTCCCAGCTACTCGGAAGACTGAGGCAGAAGAATCGCTTGAACCTGGGAGGCAGAGGTTGCAGTGAGCCAAGATTGTGCCACTGTTGTACTCCAGCCTGGGCAAAAGAATAAGACTCCAGCTCAAAAATAAAAAAAGAAAAAGTAGTAACACCACTATCTAACTCATTGAGTTGTTAATAAATAAATTAAGGCAGGGTGCAGAGGCTCATGCCTATAATCCCAGCACTTTGGGAGGCTGAGGTGGGTGGATCACAAGGTCAGGCGTTCGAGATCAGCCTGACCAATATGGTGAAACACCGTCTCTTTAAAAAATAAATAAATAAATAATAAAAAAGTTTAAAAAAATAAAAATAAAATAAATAAAAAATACATATATTAACTAAATAACACATTTAGAATACTGCCTGGCACACAGTAAGTGTTACACAAGTAAAATGAATAACATGTGTACAAAGGAATGCAGACAAGACTCATGCTCAAGCTCCGAAATAGTCACTATAGAAAAAGTATATTCTTCTAGCTACATATTTATATTCTAATAGAAAGAAGATCTCCAAAAACTAAGACATTCTAACACTGAAACAAGCAGATGACTACAAATCACTGATCTACAGAGAAAGAGGAACCAGTGGCGACTGGAAAAAAGTAGACTTGGGGCTGGGTGTGGTGGTTCACACCTGTCATCCCAGCACTTTGGGAGGCCGAGGTGGGTGGATCATGAGGTCAGGAGTTCAAGACCAGCCTGGCCAAGATGGTGAAACCCTGTCTCTACTAAAAATACAAAAATTAGCTAGGCGTGGTGGCAGGCACCTGTAATTCCAGCTACTTGGGAGGCTGAGGCAGGGAACTGCTTGAACTTGGAAGGAGAGGTTGCAGTGAGCCGAGATAGTGCCACTGCAATCCAGCCTAGGTGACAGCAAGACTCCATCTCAAAAAAAAAAAAGGGGGCGGGGAGACTTGGGTAGGAGCATATGGAACATAAAACTCCTAAGAAAAGACTACTTTTTACTCCAGACTTGATGCCACCATCAGCTGTGGCTTCTGTGGGGCCTAGAGGTGAAGGCACAATTGCTAGGGTTAGAGAAAGCCCAGTGTGTTAACACCGACGGGGTTCTCTGTTGCCCATTTAAATAAGAGAGCATGGAAGTGCAATCAAGCTGTTGCTTCAACTGTGTTTCTCCTTGCTTCATCTCTTACAGCCTGGTTTCTGGACTGAGCACTCTATGGCAGTCACCTCTCTGGGATCGTTAATGGCTTTCTCATTCCCATAGCCAAGGGCCTATTTCTGTTTTACTTGTTACTTCCGAAGCATCCGAGACCAACAACAACCTGTATTTTCTGTGACTTCCTTGTCCCTTGCCTTCTACTCGGCTCTCCTCCTACCTTCTTAATTACTTACAGCCCCTTTTACAACTCTTACCAGCTCTTTTCAATTCTATCTGAGAAATCCCTTTGAAGTCAGACTTCAGCTTCATGTTCAGGGATACTGTCTTAGTTCAAGGCTTCGTTGTCTCCCCTGGGTTTCAGCAGTCACACTGCTAGTCTTTCTGCCTGTGTCTGCATTCCCGTCCACCCTCCATGCTGCTTTCAGAGTTACTTTCCCCAAAACAAATGTGGTCATTTGCCTCCTTATAAACCTTTGCTGGCTGACTTCATACTCTCAACAGTATAAAACTCAAGCTTCACATATGCAAGTCTTCATTCTCTTGCTCCAACTCACTTCTTTACTTTCACCTCGCACCTCTCTACTCTCCTCACCCTAATCCACACTGAACTTCTCACTGCTCCCTAAATATACTATGTCCCATGACGCTGTGCCTGGACTTGTCTTTTTCAACCTCTGTGATCTGCACAAGTCCATTTCTTCTTCCTAAACTGTCATCTCCTAAGAATTGTCCTCAGCCTCCCTAAGGTGAGTTCTTCAGTTTCTGAGTGTCTACAGCACTGTGGGCAAACATCTCTTCTAAGACATGCCATGAAAACTGTAACTGATCTGTTGAGTTTATCTGACTTTCCATTAAACTTTGGGCACCTCAAGGACAGAACCAATTGTTCTTAAAAACTTCAGTACCCAGCAGAGACCCTGCACATAGCTGCCTCTCGAAAAATGTTGGGTGAATCAAACATAATCCTTTCGTGTATTAGGGAAAGATAATCTTTAATATAACCAAATCATTGTTTAAGCATAAAAGAAGAAATCAAATGAGACTGCTTTGCAAAGCCCCTGGCTCTATAATCTCTGGGAAGAGTGGTCTGCTCCTCACCTCTGAATGTCCTTATTCTTCCACAAGGAGGCAGACTGAGCTTTTGGCACTCTTTCAATGAAATTCACCAGCTCTTCCATGAGAAGCCTGAGTTTAAACAAAAAAAAGTGAGGAACACCCATTAAAAAAATTGAGAAACACCACACTCTAACAGTTGGCCAGGAGAAATGACTTGCCCACCTCCCCCTGCCCCATCTCATCTTCATCTTCCTCTCTGCTGCATATAAACTTGATCATCATTTGATATAAAGTTAAACAAAATCCTTGGTTTCTTATTGCATTTTTATGCTACAAATTCTGAACTTCAATAATTTAATTCACCTTTAAAACAAGCCTGGCAGATTTCTTATCTCTAAACATAGAAATACACATGCCTATTTTAACTCTCACTCTAAGATCTCTACTTTTACATTACTAAAAATATATAGGGAGAAGTTAAATGGCTGTGAAGTATCTAATTTTAGAGACACAGCAGGGTGTGGGCAGGATTTTTTTTTTTTAACGACAATATCAAATGAACATTTTAAATGGGTAAACTAAGTTTTCTTGACATGTCTTTCAGGAATTAGCAAAATTCCACGTGGAAGAATACTCTAAGGACAAATGGAGTAGGCTGCTAAATGCAGAAGGCTAGCTCTCTCTGAGATGAGCTGGAATACCACAGAACTAGGGATGAGGAGTCTAGGAAATGCTGCCGTCAGTTAGATCAAGGTACACAGGCTCTGGGGATTCACAGGACAGAGAACTACGGGAATTCTTGATGGCCAGAGGATGACCACAAAGCTAGAAATGGATTTAACACCTTGAATCCCCATTCATAATCTAATACAGGTGATCCATATTGACTTAAATCCCCTCCAAGCTAACATATACATACCGGTAAGCCATAAATGTATTAGCAACTGAAAGCTAAACAACTTCATTTCATTCTCATTTATTTTGGCCTAATACCATCTCTTCCTTCCATCTTGAAGAAAGAGTGCTAGTTTCAACATCTCAAGACCTGTGATTCAGGCTTACTGGTGTCCTGGATGTAACTTTCTGTTTTTTTTTTTTTTTTGAGAAACAGTCTTGCTTTGTCATCCAGGCTGGAGTGTAGTAGCATGATCTCGGCTCACTGCAACCTCCGCTTCCTAGGTTCAAAGGATTCTCCTGCCTCAGCCTCCCAAGTAGCTGGGACTACAGGCGCGTGCCACCACGCCCGGCTAATTTTTTGTATTTTTAGTAGAGACAGGGTTTCAACGTGTTATCCAAGATGGTCTTGATCTCCTGACCTCGTGATCCACCTGCCTCAGCCTCCCAAAGTGCTGGGATTACAGGCATGAGCTACCACACCGGCCCTGGATGTACCTTTCATAGGAAGTTTGGTGTGTTAATCCTCACTGCTTTAACTTTTTCAAACTAGGAGCTAGTTTTTTAGCTTATCCTCTCAACCGAAACCGATGTATCACTTTGAGGGTTTTACTTTCCTCCGAGAGCCCTTCTTTGGCTTCCTTACGGTTACATATACAGTGCAGGTAATATGGTTTGATATAAAACAAGAAAACACATTATTTCATCTGCAAGACTCCAGAATCCAACCTAGGAATTTGTAGCAATTCTTAAGTCTCACATTTTGGGTCCTGACAGTTGTAATAATAAGTATACCATACTTATTATTTATTTTTTTAATTAATTAATTTATTTTTATTTTTATTTTTTAAAGATGAGGCTTCACCATGATGGCCAGGCTGGTCTTGAACTCCTGACCTCAGGTGATCCACCCACCTCAGCCTCCCAAAGTGTTAGGATTACAGGCGTGAGCCACCGCGCCCGGCCATACTTATTATTTCAAAAAATAAATTAACAAATTTTTTTCTGAAGTAATTTTCTTCACATCATTTTTTTCTCACTAAATGATAATATAGTTACTTGTGGTCACCACCTGTATCACAGAGGCTTAGTGGGGGCAGACAAAGGGATGGCAGAGGCTTCTCAGAGTCAAAGGAAACTGCAGATTTACTCCTAGACTGCTGACTTTCACTCTGTCAACAGCAGAGACAATCATCTATTTACTTATCTATCCTGTATTTTCTTCAAGCTCTGTCTTCATTCATAGTCTACAACAAACCACAAAAGGGGTGTTCTTGAAAGCAAAGCCATAACATTTCTTCTTTTAAAGATGTTACGTTCTTTCCCACTGAAGCCCTCTCCCTTGCATCTTTGTGGTGTCTTCCTAAACGCCGCCTCCCCTAATTAGCATCCTCTGTACAGGGGTGCTGTCTCCATGAACTCCTTCCAATGAATTGATATAAAAAAAGACCAACAAAGCTACCTGCAGCATCCATCCTTAGGCATTTAAAATGAACATTCCTTATCTAGAGTTGCCTCCTCTGCCTGTTCTTCAGGTTGGTTGTTCTGAAGGAAGTAACCACCACCCCTGGTATAATACTGTGTTAGTGTCAGCAGTGAAGGAGGAGCTCCGCAGCCACATCCAAGCAGGATCAGAATCAACCCTCTCACCTGCCGATCTGGACAGTGGGTTCCGTGGCATACACTGTGCCTGTGAAGCCGGTGTGCTCAGTGATGTATGGCAATGCCATCATACAGTGATAGTTAGAGATGAGAATCACATCTACCGTAGACAGATCTATTAGCTCGGTCTGAAAAGAAAGGGAGGAAATGATATATATCTATTGAGGGTTCGATCAATATGATGTGACTAAAAAATGATGTTGTCAGAATGCAGAGAAGTAGTTGTGTTGCAGAATCACGATGGCTTTCCTGCAACACTGCCATTCTTTCAACAGGTTTTCTATATTGACATGAAGTAGCAGGACAGGACAGCCAGCAATGACAACAGCCACTGTTCTCACAGAGGCAGCACTCTGATTTTACTAGAACAGAGTTCTTCTGAGTTAGACGTATGAGGTTAAATGACAGCAGAACCCTTTGGCAGCTGCTGTCAGCAAGTGAAACCAGGTAACGAAGCAGAGAGCGCAGCACACAGGCTGCAAGCGCGCACTAGAACGTAACATGCCACTGCTACAGATTAATGGGCAATGCAGGTGCAGCACACGGAAGGAAACCAGCCCTTCAAAAGCCAGATGGAGAGACATCTTGGTTTTTTTTTTTTCCCTTTTGAGGCACCTTTTATTAGGTTAGTGCTGGTTATACAGATCCCCTGCAAAAGTGTAGTGGCAGTCATGAAAGGAAATTATACTCTCATCTTCCATCCTAATCTTAACCCCAGATCTGCCCTTTTAAGGTCATGTAAAAAGGGAGAAAAGACAGGTTAGCAGGTGAGGGAAAAGGCTATCCAAGTTTGGGTAAATTTTAGGAAAACAATTTTAACAGAAGAAGTTTTTCCATATATTTAAGTCTGCCAGTCTGTCAAGGCGCACTTCTCTTCTTCCATTAGATCTTCCTGGTTTGCTCAAATGAAAGAAACCACATCTTCCTCAGAACTCCCAAAGTATCGTATGTGTAACTCAATTTATTTATGTATTTATTTGAGACAGTGGCTGGGATTACATATGTGCACTACCATGTCCAGCTAGCTTTTGTATTTTCAGTACAGATGGGGTTTCACCTTGTTGGCCAAGATGGTTTCAAACTTCTGGCCTCAAGTGATCCTCCTGCCTGAGTCTCCCAAAGTGCTGGGATTACATCAAGCCACCAGGCCCAGTCTGTACGTGTAACTCTTATGACAGTTCAGAATCTATACACAACACCTCCACCTCCAAGTAGCACTATGTCCTGTATGACTCCTCTGTCCTCAGTGGCAGCTGTGGCGGCCAGTACCTAACAGGCCTTGGTGTACTTCTGTTGAAAGGATGCAGCTTTATCAGCAGCATGTTCTGGGAGTAGAAGTGAGACACTGGTTCAGACACGCTGTCACTCACAGAACCCTCCACTGTGGAGGAGCCAACCCTGGGAGATGCACAGTGCACTGAGAAAAAGCAAGTGACTTGGTTAAGAGGTGGGTCCTTGGGCTGATACACCCCCATGAAGAAGAAATAACAAAGTTGCTGTGGCACAAGCAGATGATGAGAGGTAGGTGCCATTCTGGCTGTGGGTATTTCCCGGCTGAGTAACTTTACACATAAAATGAGTCATTTAATAAAGCGGTCAGGGCATCATCGGCTCCTGAAGACAGGACGCCAGCAGAGGTCATAAGCTACTCAGCGCTTACGTGAACACCATGTGAATACCATGCCTAATGAACAGCCAGCCTATCCCAGCCTTCACCCCACGCTGTGCACTGCACTTGCAAGACAGTGTCCTCTTCATGAAGGACCACAGAACTCTTTGCTGGTCCTACTCTCCACTACCTCCCAAGCATCATTTTTAAACAAATAAGGAAATTCAGACAGAGTAGCACAGTGATAGATCCAGAACAAAACAATGCAAAGGACAGCTGGAGCAACAACAAAGCTCAAAACCACCACTACCTTCCCTCAGGTATACAGAAACTAGGGGAGAAAACTTGAAACTTCCCTTTACTATTTAAGAATCAGCCCACATAGTCCAGAATTATAAAAAATAAAAAATATTCTGTTGGTATATATCAAGACTGCATGCTTATATAAAACATTTTTCCTCTGAGAAATAAATTTAACAGCCAAACCACATTTATATACAGGTAATTCCTGACCAACCCAGGGGCTAGGGGTACTGACCCCCTGTACAGTTGAAAATAACTTCTGAGTCCCTCAAACCTTAACTACTAATAGCTTACTTGACTAAAAGCCTTCCTGATAAAATAATTAACACATACTTTGCATATATACTATATATTGTATTCTTACAATAAAATAAGCTAGAGAAAAGAAAACATTATTAAAAAATC
This sequence comes from Cheracebus regulus, assembly GCA_963574635.1. Classification (NCBI taxonomy): domain Eukaryota; kingdom Metazoa; phylum Chordata; class Mammalia; order Primates; family Pitheciidae; genus Cheracebus; species Cheracebus regulus. The sequence goes on from CAUYQU010098853.1 coordinate 47,331, forward strand.
ATAAGGAATTGGATGTGGTGGCTCATGCCTGTAATCCCAGCACTTTGGGAGGCTGAGGTGGGAGGACTGCTTGAGGCCAGGAATTTGAGACCAGCCTGGTTGACACAGTGAGCGCTTGTCTCTATAAAAGATGTTTAAACAATTAGCTGGGCATGGTGGTACACACCTACAGTCCCAGCTACTCGGAGGCTGAGGCAGGAGGATCACTTGAGCCCAGGAGGTTGAGGCTGCAGTGACTTATGGTTGTGCCATTATACTTCAGGCTGGGCAACTATCTACTAAGTGGGACTGAATCATCATAGAGGTCTTCATCTTCACGATGAATAGACTGAGAAGGAAGAGGACGGTTGGTCTTGCTGTCTTGGGTGGCAGAGGGTAAGGCAGGAGAAGCAGGCACACTTGGAGTGCTTAGAGATACACATTGTAACTTGCCTGATGTTTTCACTTTTTCATTTCTCTAAAAATGTTTCTATATGGTACCAATCCTTCTTCCTCCACCATTTTAGTTTCTGTGCCCATATCATGATCCAAGTAGTTAAAGAAGTCAAAAGCAGTGCCAAATAATCGGAACCCTTCTGCCAGACTGTTTAACATCAATTTGTTTTCCAGCACTGTTTCTTCTATGTCTTCCTCCTCATTATCTGGCACTGGTTCAGAAGCACTCATCTTGGTCGGGTCATCTTCTGTTAACTCCTCTGGTGTGCTAGTGGACTCCTGAATTTCTCCAGGCTCCATATCTTGAAACCCTTCATCTCCCACTTTTTAAAATTGTTTTGCCATATCCACAATCTCTTTCATCATTTCCTTGATTGGTTCTGTCTTAAATCCTGTGAAGTCAAGTACAACATCTGAACACGGTTTTCTCTAGCAGGAATGTAATGATGGCAGGTTCAATGGTGTAATCCTTCCAGACTTTTATGATGTTCTGTCGGGGTTCTCTTCCACAGACTTGACAGTCCTTTCCACGAAGTAGTGTGCGTGATGAAGCTCAAAGACCCCCTGATCTAGAGGCTGAATTAGTGATGCTGTGTTTAGCACATCAGACCACTCTGACACCTTTGGAGTTGAACTCATGGGATTATGGGTGGCCAGGGACATTGTCCAATATTGAAAGAACTGTAAAACGCAGTCTCTTAGTGGCAAGGTACGTCTGAATTCAGGGACAAAGCAACAAGGGAACTAAGCTGAAAAGTGGTTCTTGCTGTCCAGGCTTTCTTGTTGTACAAGCCAAAGACTGGCAGCTGGTGTTTATCTTTTTCCTTCAACGATAAGAGGTTGGCAGCTTTATAGATAAAGGCGGTCCTGATCATAAACCCAAGTGCATTTGCACAAAACAGTGGAGTTAGCCTATCCCTTCCTGCCTTAAGTGTTGGAACTCACTTCTCTTCCTAATAAATGACTTTTGTGCCATTTTCTCCCAGAATAGGACACTTTCATCTGCATTAAAAACCTGTTCAGGCAGATAGTCTTTCTCCTCAATGATTTTCTTAATGACATCTAGGAATTTGTCTGTCGTCTCCTGGCCACAGAAAGCTGCTTTTCCTGTTATCTCAACATTTTTTTAAGCTTTCCTTTTGCTTTAAGTTGTCATAGAATGATTTCACTTTTTCTTGAATCACATTACAGGTATGCCTTTCTTACAGTAGTCTTTCACCCACATAAAGCCACATCTTCAATACAAGGTAAAAATGCATCTCACAAGAAGTACAAGGTTTTCATGCCTGCTAGTGTAGCTACAGTGACAGCTTCATGTATTTTCTCTTGTTTTTCTTTTCTTCTTTTTTTTTTTGAGAGAGTCTTGCTCGGTGGCCAGGCTTGAGTGCAGTGGCGCTATCTCGGCTTACTGCAACCTCTGCCTCCTGGGTTCAAGCAATTCTCCTGCCTCAGCCTCCCGAGTAGCTGGGACCACAGGTGTGTGCCACCACGCCCAGCTAATTTTTGTATTTTTTAGTAGAGATGGGTTTCACCATGGTCTCGATCTCTTTACCTTGTCATCTGCCCACCTCAGCCTCCCAAAGTGCTGGGATTAGAGGCGTGAGCCACCAGGCCCAGCCCTTCTTTCTTCTTCTCCTTTTTTTTTGCAATGGTCCTTATGCTGGATTCATTTGTCTTGAATGGCAGTCAATATGAGCTGCAGACATCAATGTACATATCATGCACTTCAACTTTTCCTTGTAATGTCATGACTTTTCTTTGCTTCTTGGGGGCACTTCAAGCATCACTAGTGGTAGTTCATATGGGTCCCATGCTGTTATTCAAGGTTTACAGTGCTGCATTAAACATGATGCAAAAAACATGAGAACTGCAAGAGATCACTCTTTACTGCAATATGCAATTTACAGGAGAGGGGAACTGCTCATATGGAGATGACTGGCACCACATGATGTTTTAGCGGATACTTGAGCTCGCCACAACAGCAACAGGAGGTGGCAATGAAGTTACATACTGTACTACAGTTAGTTTCATGCATATGATTTAATACTGAATCTTAATGCTTGTTTATGTTTCTTTTGACAACAAATGGTGTCATGTATGGTCTGTAAATGTTGGTGTGCATAGTTTAGAACAATTTTAACTTTTTCAGCTGGGTGCGGTGGCTCACATCTGTAATTCCAGCACTTTGGGAGGCTGATGCAGATGGCCTGAGCTCAGGACTTCAAGACCAGCTTGGGCAACAAGGCAAAACCCCATCTCTACAAAGTATACAAAAGTTAGCAGGGAGTGGTTGTGTGCAACTGTGGTCCCAGTTACTTGGAAGGCTGAGGTGGGAGGATGGCTTGAGCCAGGGAGGTGGAGGCTGCAGTGAGGTAAGATCACGGCACTGCACTCCAGCCTGGGCAACAGAGCAAGACTTAGTCTCAAAAAAAAAAAAAAAATCGGCCCGGTGCTGGGCTCACGTCTGTAATCCCAGCACTTCAGGAGGCCAATGTAGGGGATCACCTGAGGTCAGGAGTTTAAGACCAGTCTGGCCAAAATGGCAAACACCCATTTCTACCAATAATACAAAAATTAGCCGGACATAGTGGTGGGCACCTGTAATCCCAGCTATTTGGGAGGCTGAGGCAGGAGAATCGATTGAACCCAGGAGGCAGAGGTTGCAGTGAGCTGAGATCGTGCCACTGAACTCCAGCCTGGGCAACAGAGCGAGATCTTGTCTAAAAAAAATTATCCTTTTATAATAAATTTGTGTATACTTTATGGTGGTAAATGAGAAAACAGACTAGCTTCTACACATATTTTATCCATTCATGACATGCCTAACTTTTTCTTAATCTTTTGCTATTTCTACACTATGCAATGCATCTGCAAGTTTTCTGAAATTGTCATAAATTTCCAAAAATTTTTCCAATGTTTCCAATATATTGAAAAATACTACATGTAAGTGAACTTTCCCAGTTCAAACCCATGTTGTTCAAGGGTCAACTGCACTCACATATTTACTTACATATGTTCACTCGATGGAATCCAATAAAGATCACTCTATCTTTAAAACTGCTGTATACAGCTGGGCGTGATGGCTTACGCCTGGAATCCCAGCACTTTGGGAGGCCGAGGCAGACAGATCACCTGAGGTCAGGAGTTAGAGACCAGCATGGCCAACATGGTGAAACCCTATCTCTACTGAAAACACAAAAATTAGCTGGGTGTGGTGGTGTGTGCCTGCAGTCCCAGCTACTCGGGAGGCTGAGGCAGGAGAATCGCTGGAACCCAGGAGGTGGAGGCTGCAGTGAGCCAAGATCCTGTCACTGCCCTCCAGCCTAGATGACAGGGCAAGACTCTGTCTCAAAATAAGAAACAAAAGTAGATAAAACTGCTGTATACAAACACTTGGGGTTCTACAGACCATAAATGTAACCGAAATAACCCTCACTTGCTGGTTGCATACTGTACTGTGCTGAACCGTATACACAGTCTATCGTGCAGACTTTGGGGGAATACAGAGATAATTAGCTATTTAAACTTTCTCCCTTCTCTGCCACCTTCAATTACCACGTTTGTCTGCTTTTCTTTTTCTGTTTGCTCTGGTACCCTCAAAGACACATAAATACTAGTTCATAAATTTCATGAGGATGGGGATCCTGGCTGTGTGGCTCACCCACAAGTCAGTTAAGACTGGGCTATAATAAGTGCCTCTCTCTTGCTGCCATTACTCTCTAATTTTTTTCCAACCATACAAGGCTTGGCTCTACCTTAAAACAGTGACTATTACTAATTTGTGCCCTAAAATCTCGCTTGAAAAAAATGTATATGGCTCTAGAACCCTAAATGTATCAATAATCCTTTAGCTTGGCAAAAGTGAACTGTGGAATGGTAACTGTCTAATTTAAAAGTTGAGTACCCTACAGAGCAAGTCAGAAAGCCATCAGAACAGCAATTCAGAAATTTTACAATGGTGTCACAAACAGAAGGTTGCAGTAGTCAGTGTCACCTGTGGTAAACTGAAAATAAATGTGGCACCTAGGATTAGGAATCTTCAAACAGATGGGGACCTGCCCTACCAATTTCTAAGTGACAAATGAGGATGACAAAATGATTTTAGTTAATGGTGAGGGAGAGATCTGGATTCTTGGATTCCTTCAGCTCTACGCTTACTACTAAATCGCAGACTTTCTCCTTTATCTGCCACCTTCAATTACCAAATTTGTATTAAACAAAGTGGAGACATGGAAAGAGAAGGAAGAAAACAAAAATAAGAGAAAATGCACTCCAAATTCCTTTTCTCTTTGGCCCTGAATTTGTGGAAGTATATTCTACAGGCACTGCGATCCACTGGGCATATGGAAAAAAGAGGATGGCAGCTTCTCATGAACCCCAGAGCAGCTCTGGCTTTCCACATTTCATATGTCTGTTGAGAACTGCACCTAGGCTACTCTGGGGTTTAGGCCTCCCAGCTGAGATTACCTGACTTTAAAAAAATGGAAACTGGGAGAGAGATCCAAGATGGCCGCGTAGCAGCAGCTCAGGATTGTAGCTCCCAGTGAAAGCGCAGAGAGTGAGTGGATGCCGCAATTGCAGACGAATTTTTGATGCCCACAGACTGGGAGATTCCCGGAGAAGGAG
>CAUYQU010098856.1:0-27115 GCA_963574635.1 Cheracebus regulus
AAATGCTGATCGAAAAGAAAGAAAAGAAGAAATTTTCTATTGTAATGTTTGACTTGCAGCTCTCCACCAGGGACCACTTAGAATTTCCCCAGATTCCAGGAGGCCCACTGTGTAAAGCTGCTTGCCTTTGCTTATCAGAAACTTCCAGAAATAACTTCTGTAAAGTTGCTTGCCCTGCATCCCCTCACCCTCTTGGTCCTAAAACCCGGATGTGGTTTTTCAGCTTAAACACCCTGCTCCCCCCGAGCTCAGGGCCATGGGTTGGAGAGACGTGAGTCCTCCGTGGCTGCCGGCAATAAAGACCCTGCAATTTGGCATACTTTTGTCTTGGTGTTGATTTTCTATGCTCGCTCTGGTACAACACATCTTTGTTTTTTCATCAGCTGTCAATACAGTCTTTTGATGCACGGCTGGGCTCTCTAGCCTCTAGTTTTTAATATCAAGCAATAATTGAGACTTTCACATCCTCGAATTATTCTGTACCTACTTTTACAAATTCCTTTTTTTTTCTATGTCTAATCTTTAATTTGAGCCAATCAAATTGCCTTATCACAAATATTTTTTAAGAATATTATCTATCTATCTTTTTGTTATACTTTGCACATTCGATCAATGCTTTAAAAAAAAATCTCTCTTTAGAGTTTCTTGTAAATGCATAAAGTAGCATCAGGCATGGGAGAGAGACTTCCCAGTCTCCATGATTTATTTGCGAAATGTCCTGGAATCGAGGAATCTATAATGGTCCTGAAACAGTGTATTGAAGTAAAGAGCACACAGAGAGGCATTTAGCAGACAGTAATGACAATTATAAAAACAAAGAGAGGAGAAGAGAGAGGCATCCCCTAAAGCCGAGAATTAATTGAAGGTGGGAAGTCACCAGAATGGACAGGTTAGCCCTTCACAGCCCCCAGCTTCCATCATAGACAAATCTCTCCTTTCTGACAGTAAAGTCAAGGCAGAGAGAGGCAAGAATAGCAGGTTTTTTTTTTTTTTTTTTTTTTTTTTTGGTAAGAATTTATTTTTTTTGGTTAAAAAAAAAAAAAAAAAGAAAGGAAACTGCTAACACACTTGGTGCTGCTCATTCATAAGGAAAGTGCCTGTGTAACATTTAGATATCTTTTGAAACCTATACGTACTCTTCCTACCTGCTGTGCTCAATTTCAGAACCCAGAGCTGTCATTAGAAAAAAATAGCAACCTTTGTTCTCTCCTCCAGGCACAACATGTTGCACCAGTTTTTTGTTTCCAGGAAAAAAAAATTCTCTATTATTTTCTTAGACCAGAGAAGCCAGACTCAAGCTTTCCTCTCTGGCTCTTGTGGTGTACTGGTACTGGGCACACCATTACTGTGGTTCAATGGGCAGGATTTTCTTTCATGTAGTTTAAAGTCCCTCATGAAGACATCAGGCCACTTACTATAAATGATGGTTTTCATTCTCAGTGTAATAAAGGCGCATTCCTGAAGCAAGCGTTTCCATCAGAGATCGCTAACAACAGAAATTTCAAAGGCTTAGTTCAGATGTGTATCCAGACTTTCAAAGCTTAGCCTCATCTCTGGGATTTGAAAACTGGATTGGAAATCTGAATTATATATATTTTACGCTTCTTGACTTAGCCTGAATTTTATACACTTAGTTTTTATATCTTTAAACATATCAGACAGACCAGCATTATGAAAAACAATGTACACACATACAAAGAAAAAATAAAAATCAAACTTTGTGTGTTTATTGAGATGTGATAAGCATTTTGGTTGTGGAGTGTGAAATTTTGATTTTTCTTCTTTTGCTTGTTGTTCAGTGCAGGAATAATTTAGACTCCTAGAGATTGTCTTTCAATGTCTTAGATGTAGTGAAAGATGACACAACTTTTGTCAGAGGCTTTTGAACCAGAGCAACTCCATCTTGAATAGGGGCTGGGTAAAATGAGGCTGAGACCTACTGGGCTGCATTTCCAGATGGTTAAGACATTCTAAGTCACAGAATGAGATAGGAGGACAGCACAAGATACAGGTCATACAGACCTTGCTGATAAAACAGGTGTAGTAAAGGAGCCAGCCAAAATCCACAAAAACCAAGATGCCCACAAGGGTGACCTCTGGTCGTCCTCACTGCTACACTCCCACCAGCGCCATGACAGTTTACAAACATTATGGCAATGTCAGGAAGTTACCCTGGATGGCACAAAAAGGGGAGGCATAAACAATCCACCCTTTGTTTAGCATATAATCAAGAAATAACCATAAAAATGGAAAACCAGCAGCCCTCGGGGCTGCCCTGTCTATGGAGTAGCCATTCTTTTATTCCTTTACTTTCTTAATCAACTTGCTTTCACTTTATGGATTGGCCCTGAATTCTTTCTTGCACAAGATCCAAGAACGCTCTCTTGGGGTCTGGATCTCAACCTCTCTCTGGCAACAGTTTCATTTGTCTGCAAACTAAATACAGGGCCGAAAACCACGTGAGACCCCAGCCTGAGTCAACAGGACAGAAGGACCTCGTTGTTCCACCACCAAATCTGTAGGCCGACCTGCATGTGCACGTCTTTTCCTTCCTTTCCTTTTACTGTGGGACTGTGGTCTCTCTTCCTAGGCTCTGCATCTCAGGTCCTACCACCTTCTCGAGAACCTCGTACTAGTATATGCTTAAAATACACTCCACAATCCCATTTCTCTCATCAGCTACCATCCAGTCTTTCCCTTCCTTTTATATTCAAATTTTCTAACTTAGCTATACTTCTTATCTCAATTTCCTTACCTTCCACAACATATCATTTTTTGTGTGTGTCAGGATGATGTTTCTTTTTGTTCCTTATGGTTTATATTTGTCTTAAATTCTATTTCGTCACATATGAAACTTGCTAGCTTTCATAATTGCTACGTAAATCTTTCATGTCCTTTTATTTTCAACTTTTCTGTTCTTTTTATTGTACATCTCTTATAGACAGTGTATTACTGGATTTTATTTTTAAATCCAATCTGAGAGTTGCTGTATTTCAGAATGGGTTTAACATATCTGTGTTTATTTAATTATAATTATAATGTTTATTTCTTATGACCTTCCTTCATATTTTATATTTACTATATGTTATTGTTTTCTCTATTCCTAAAGCCTACCATTGGATAGTTCAGCTTTGGGTTGAAAGTTTATAAATTCCATTTTGTCATTCTGACATTTGAAATTAATGTCATTCTGACATTCTGAAATTAAGATTTCTTAGTTGTATCAATCAATCAATCTATCTATCTGTCTATCTATCCGTCCATCCTATCTCTGTCCCCAAGAAGGATAAGTGCTTTGACACATTATCATCTTCTTTGGTGTCTCCAGTCAACCCCAATTCCCAGATGTTATCATGTAAAAGGCAAGTTCTAGATTATGCACATTCTTTTTCTTTTTCTTTTTTTGTTCATCTGTGTTTTATTTTTTGTCTGATGTTGATTCTTGCTTTTTTAGACAATATATTTTCTAAGTTACTTGATTCCTTTGAGCCTCATATCTCTCATAGCATCTTTTTAAAATTTATTTCTCTTTTTATTGATGTAGTTCTTCAAGGGTATTTTGAGACCAGGCATGGTGGCTCATGCCTGTTATCCCAGCACTTTGGGAGACAAGAAAGGCAGATCATCTCAGGTCAAGAGTTCCAGCCTGGCCAATATGGTGGAACCCTGTCCCTACTAAAAGTACAAAAGTTAGCTGGGCATGGTGGCAGGTGCCTGTAATCCGAGCTACTCAGGAGGCTGAGGCAGGAGAATCACTTGAACCCAGGAGGTGGGGGTTTCAGTAAGCTGAGATCTTGCCCCTGGGGGACAGGAAAAAAACAGAGTATTTTCAAAAAAAGTTTTATGTAGCAACGTTTGAAGCTTTATGCCTGATATGACTGATAACTTATTTGTCCTTGCATTTAAATGATAGGCTGATTTTTGATTCTAGGTTCAAAGTTCTTTTTCATTAGTATTTTAAAAATATTAGTTCATTGTCCTCTCATATTTGATGTTGATGTTAAGAAGTCAGATATCAATCTAATTCTTGTTCTTTTAGAAATGATCTGCTCTTTCTGGAAGCTTTTAGGTATTACTAAACTTAACGCTAAACTTAAGAGTATCAAATTTTACTGTAATTAGTCTAGTTGTGGGTATATCTTTATCCTGTTTGAAATTCTAGCGACATTTCCAATTTGAGATTTCCATCTTCATTTCTGAGAGGTTTATCACTATCTATTTCCTCCCTTTTGTTTGTGTTTTTCTTTATCATCTCTTCCTTTTGGGACTCCTTTAAATTGGCTATTGGTAGTTCTACTTCTATCCTCTATATCTCTTTAACTTAAAAAACAATCCATTTTGCATCTCTCTCTGCTGTCTTCTAGGGTTTGTTCTTCAACCTGATCATTTGGCACCAATTGTATTCATACTGCTACTTAGCTCATCTATTATCTTTATAATTTTATCTATTAAATTTTTTATATCTAATAGTTTATGTTCATCTTTATGATTTTTTTGTCATAAGTTTAATAATACCTAAAAGCTTCCAGAAAGAGTAGATCACTTCTAAAAGAACAAGAATTAGATTCATATCTGACTTCTTAACAGCAACATTGAATATGACAGGACAATGAACTATAACTTTTTGTCCTAAAGATGAACATAAAATATTAGATATGAAAAAATTTAATACATAAATGTATCTATTTTACACATCAATTTGGACATGACTTCAGTATGTCATTGTCCAAATTGATTACCAATTGATTACCAATATTCTTCCTTATCTTTTTGAGGATAAAGATGATGTTTCATTCAAATTACTGATCTGCCTGTTTTATTATTTTATTTGGTATGGAAGAGTTTACTAACTATACTAATTTTCCTTTTTATATTGGCTATACTCTTCCAGTGTTTAAATTTTTTTTTTCATAAACTTTTTCTTTCTTCCCCTGGTGACATCAGCTAATCTTTTGGGTAATGTTTCTCAGTACATGTCATTGTTGGTATAGTCCAAGCCCTAGCCTATGTCTTTCCTGTTGAGGTTAAGAAGGAAGACATGGCTATACTTCCAGAGAAAGAGCTTTAGCTGGTCAGAACTCATATTGGGTACTATCTTATCTAGCAACCATGTCTTTCATAAAATGCCTATAAGAAAAAAGAGCTATTAGACACTATTAGGTGGCCAACTCCTTTGACTGTAATCAGCTAGCACTGGTGACATGGAGGAGGAGGACATGACAATGCTGGATGTCCTACAGATAACTTTTTCTATCAGCTCCTCACCTGAAGCAATCTGAAATGATATAAGTCCCCCTCAACTCCAGCACTAGATGATCTGAACTGCTGCTGCTGATGCTGGCTCTTTCACAGAAGTGATGAAGCTGGGACCCACTCCAGGTCATGTGCAATAAAAAAGGATCAGAAATCAAAAGCTTGCTTGCAATTGATTTTCTTCACCTCCCAGAGTATCTCTCTGTCCCAGGTGAACATTTCTTCCATGTACCTCATTCTTAATGCCATCTGACCCTCAGGCATTTCTCTCATAATCTATGGTTAATTCGTAGGATCCTTTTTATCTCTTTGCTCTGTTCCTACTGTTGTATGCTTCCGTAGAACTTATCCCATGTCCTTAGGCACACTGCATCACCACTATCACAAAGCAGGTAATCCGTAGATTAATAGCAAATAAATAAAAGGTAAAATTTGGCAGTATCTGGTATGTCCATGGGAAATGACTGGGCAACACTTGGGGTTAGCATATTCCATTTCTTGTCAAGTCCAAATCATAATTGGTGATCTAATTCTACAGATGAGGAAGCTGAAGGCTTGTTAAGTCTTCCATGGTCACAGAAGACATTGCAATTTATATTACTGCACTGTTTTCCCAAAACCAGTAAATAGACTGAAGGATGTGACTGTTTCCTCAAATGTGAAGACAGCGACATAAGACTTCAAGCAACACAAAAAAATCAAGGAAGCATAGCACCACCAAATGATCACAATTAATATTCCAGCAACTGACTTCAAAGAAATAGAGATCTATGAATTGCCTGAAAAGGAATTCAAAATAATTGTTTTAAGGAAGCTCAGCAAACTACCAAAGAACACAGATAACAAAAACCAGAAAAACAATATATGAACAAAATGAGAAGCTCAATAAAGAAATAGAAATCATAAAGAAAAACACAACAAAAATTCTGTTGAATACAGCTGAGGAATACAATGATTGAAATTTTAAAAATGCAACAGAGAGTGTTAACAGCATACTTGATCACGAAGACAAAAAAAATCTGTGAACTCAAAGACAGGTTATTCAAAGTTATACAAAGGAGAAAAATGAACAATCCAAAAGTAAATAAAGCCTATGGAATTTATGGAACATCAGTATGAGAGCTGGCATTTATATCATGAGAATTTGAGAGAGGGAGAAAAAAGAGAAATGAGAAGGAAGCTTATTTAAAGAAATAGTGGTTGAAAACTTCCCAAAGCTGGGGAGAGACAGGGACTTCCAGGTAAATGAAGCTTGAAGTTTCCAAACAGGTTTAATTCAAAGTAGGTTTCATTGAGACATAATAACAACTTTCAAAACTTAGACAAAGAAAAATTTGAAAACAACAAAAAAAACACAAAGCACATGCATGGGAACCTCCATAACACTACCAATAGATTTTCTAGTAGAAGCTTTCCAGGACAGAAAAGAGCCAGATGATATATTCAAAGTGCTGAAAGAAAAATAAACTCCAACAAAGAATACTTTACCCAGCAAATCTATCCTTCATAAATACCTTACAAGAAATTGTAAAGAAAATTCTTCAGAGTGAAACAAAAAGACTCTAACAGCATGAAAACATTTCAAAGTATAAAACTCATTGTTAAGTATATAGTCAAATTTAGAATACTCTAATACTGTAATGGTGGTTTGTAAATACTTTATAACTTCAGTATAAAAGTTAAAAGATAAAAGTATTAAAAATAACTACAACTAAAATAATTTGTTAATCAATATACAATATACAAAGATAAAAACTGTGACATCAAAAACATAAAATGGGAGGAATACAAGTGTAGAGTTTTTGTATGCAATCAAAATTGTTATCAGTTTAAAATGATCTGTTATAATTACAAGATGTTTTAAGCAAGCCTCAGGGAAAGCACAAAGCAAAAACCTATAGTAGATACACAAAAGATAAATAGAATCAAAGTATATCACTATAGAAATGATAAAACCACAAAAGAAGACTACAAGAGAAGTAGAAAGAAACAAGGAATCTAGAAAACAGTTAACAAAATGCCAGTGGTAAATCCTTACCTATCAACAATTAGTTTAAATGTAAATAAATTAAATTTTCCCATCAAGCGACATAAAGTGGTTAAATGGATTAAAATTAAAAAATGCAGAAAGATACGTAGGGCCTCAGCCTCCTAAAGACCTAGGACTAAGGAATGTGCCACCACACCTACCTAATTTTAAAAAATCTTTCTTTTGTGTGTGTGTGTACAGATAGAATCTCCCTATGTCGCCCAGGCTGGTCTCAAATTCCTGGCCTCAAGCAATCCCCCCACCTTGGCCTCCAGAAGTTTTGGGGTTACAGGCATGAGCCACTGTGCCTGACCTACAATTTTTTAGATATCTTACCAGAAGCACAGGCATGAAAAGCGAAAATAAACAAGTGGGACTACATCAAACTTAAAAGCTTCTGCACAGCAAAGAAAACAATCAACAAAATGAGAAGGCAACCTATGGAATAAGAGAAAATATTTGCAAACCATGTATCCATTAAGGGACCCATACAACTCAATAGCAAACAAAACAAAACAAAACAAAAAAACAAATAACTTGGTTTTAAAATACTCGAAGGACTTGAATAGACATTTTTTGAAAGAGTATATACAAATACTTAACAGGTATATAAAAAAGTGCTAATGTCATTGATCATCAGAGAAAGGCAAATCAAAACCACAGTAAGTTTTCATTTCACACCAGTTAGGATGGCTATTGTTAAAAAGTAAAGAAATAACAAGCATTATATTTTGTGTGTGGAGAAAAGAAAACCCTTATACACTATTAGTGGGAATGCAAATTGTACAACCATATGGAAAACTGCATGGAGGTGCCTAACAAAAATTAAAAATAGTATTACTATATGACCCAACAATCCCACTTTTAGGTGTATATATACAAAGAGAATACAATCACTATCCCTAAGAGATATATACAACCACATGTTCATTGCAGCATTACTCACAACAGCCAAATATGGAAACAACCTAATTATCTGTTGAAGGATGAATGGATAAAGAAGATGTGGATTATATATACAATGCAATATTATTTAGGCTTAAAAAAAGAATAAAATCCTGCCATGTGTGACAACATGGATTACTCTAGAGGGCATTATGCTAAATGAATAAGCCAGGCACGAAAGGACAAATACTACATGCTACCACATGTAGGAGGAAATAGTCTAATTCATAGAAACCAATAATAGATTGGTAATTGCCAGGGGATGGGAATTGGGGGAAATGGGAAGATTTTGGTCACAGGGTATAAATTTTACGTTATAAGATGAATAAGTCCTGAAAAGCTAACATAGGAGATGGTGATTATAGTTAATAATAATGTACTATATACTTGAAATTTACTAAGAAAGTAGATCTTAAGTATTCTCACCACACACACACACACACACACACACACACACACACACACATGCACACACCACAAGTGGTAACTATGTGAGGTGATGGATATGTTAAGTAGCTTGATTGTGGTAATAGTTTTACAATGTATACATTAATAGTTTACAATGTATACATTATGTATCAAAACATAATGTACACCTACAATACACACTATTTTTATTTGTCAGTTATACCTAAATACATTTGGTGAAAATAATGACAGTACTGGATTTTAATCCCTATAGTAAAATAAATATCCATGATTGTATACTGATTTAAATAAATAATCAAATGAATACATAAATGGGGGGAAAGGAAGAGCTCTTTCTTATAGAATAACTTCAATTAGTAAATATGGAAGTAAGAAAACAGAAAATCAGAATAGACATGGAAAATCACCACAAATTAGTCAAACACCACAGTAATAATTTTTGCAAACATAATCCACTGGCAGAATCTGAAATTGCTGGGTGAAAATTTGAGGAGAAACAGTATTTGCATAGTCTCAAACTGTCACCCCTAAGATGTATTTTGACTACAAAGGGGAAAATAGGAACTTAACAGTAGAGAAAGCCAGAAGACACCACTTTCACCATGTGCTCAAAGTCAACATCACGGATATCATATCAATATCAATACTGTATCAATATCATGAACCCACGATATGTGCTGAGAAGGACACCTCAGCATTTGTGCCAGAAATGCACAACCTCATTTCAATTATGGGAAAATATAAACCCCAAGTTGAGTAACATCTACAAAATAACTGATCAAAACTCTTCAAGTACCACAGACAAGGAGAAACAGGAACTCTCACAGATGGGAGATAATTAAGAAAAAATAACAATAAAATCAATGTGGAATCCTGGAACAGAAAAAAGGACATTAGAGAAAAACACTGATGAAATTTGAGTAAGACCTGTAGTGTAGTCAGTAGTATTATACCAGTGTTAATTTCCTAGTTTTGATCATTATCATATGTAAGGTGTTAATGTTCAGAAAAGCTAGGTGAAATGGAAACTAGGAATATGGGAACTCTAGTATTTTTGCAGCTCTTTTTTAATATTGTAAGTCTAAAATAGCTTAAAATAAAATGCTTTAGAAAAGCAATCTATAAAATAATATACTAAAATATATTGTAACTACATGTATAGTTAGAAAATTGAGATCATCCATCCATCCATATATATGTATGTCCATATATATATATATATATATATATATATATATATACTCACACACACACACACACATACAGACACAAACACAGACACACACACAATGTTGTATACTAAAATGTCTAAATTCTGGAATTATGAGTAGTTTATTTTTCTCTTTAAATTTTTCTGTATTATTTAAATTTTCTACAGTGAACATGTGTTGCTCTTAAAATTATCATTTAAATCACAAATTATTTCTTTAAAAAACGAAGCAAACAAACCTAGGTGTCATTTTTTACTCTCTTCTTTCTCTCATATCTCATAACTAATCCATCTGCAAGTCTTATCAATTTCTCCTGCAAAATACATCCACTCCCACCACCTTCTCTGCCTCCACCCTAATCCATGCCAGCCTCATCATTTTATCATCTCATCTGGTTCTTCTGCTTCCACCCACGTCACCTAAGCCCCTTCTCCACACAATACCAGAGTGATCTTCTGAAACAGGAAATCAAATCACGTGGCTCCTCTCCTCAAACGCCCCCGTTACTCTCAGGATAAAACCCAATGGCTGTGTTCTTCCCAGGGGGCCCTCACAACCTGGCTCCTGCCTCTCTCTGGCCTGGTCTCCCACTACTCTCCCCTCCCCACATCAGGCAGGCACAACCTCTGGCAGACCTTCCTCTACATACATCAGTGGTTTCTGCCGCAGGGCCTTTGTACTTGCTGTCCGTGCCTAAAATACTTCCCCAAAAAGGCATTCACTGTCGCCCCCATCAACCTCTACTTTCTTATCTTGCCTTATTTTTCTTCATAGCAGTTATGAAAATAGAAAATTAGATGATAGTTATTGTCTGTCTCTGCTTATGATCTGACTCACAGAAATGTAAGCTCCTTTGTTTATATTCCTTCCTTCCTCCTAATCAGAACGATGCCTACTAGCACATATTAGGTGATCAGTGAGTACTGAATGAATAAATCATCCTCCTGCCCAATGCACAGCCTGCAGGAGAGCAAAGCCCTCCCCACCAGTTTCTGCGGGTTTTCCAGGAAGGGGTTGGAGCAGGGCTGGGGCAGGGGCTGCTCGGCTTTACCTGCTGATTGCTCTCATCTGGCATCTGGTTTACAGCACGGCAATTCTTCCATGTCCTAGGGCTCTTTCTCAGTTTCCTTAAAAGCTACAATTTAAAAAAATCATCGATAGCAAATGTTGGTGGGTTTAGCTGACTTTAGTGAAGATTTCCTGGAGAAAGCACAGAGGAAAGGGAGACTACTTGGGACAAACAGAAGTCGTGGTCATTCTCAAAGTGCTGTGGTCTCCTCGCCACCGTGAAGTTTCTTGTGTCCTTGCAGCTCTCCATCTTGCTGGCTTTCCTCTCTTACTCCCCACTTGTCTCTCTTCTGCCACTTTCTTCCTTCCTTTAGGAGTAAGTAAAACATTCCTCCCCTTGCCTTAATAAAAGTAGCTTTCCCTCCCTTCAAAGCCATGGTGGCTGCCAACACCCAGGTCCTTGGGTGAGAGTAGAGAGCACCTTCTGTTACAAACATCTCTGAGAGCACCTTTCCAAAGACTGTTCCCTTCCTGAGAATCCTAGCACCAGTTGTTAATATTTTCTCTACCTCATTACCTCTACTTTTCTGTATTTTTCTATTACAGCAAGAAATTCAGGTTAAAGAAAGTATTCTGTCAGATATCCAGGCACAAAAGAAAGTAAGGCAGGCCTCAGATCTTCCTTTCATAAAAATTAATACTTGCAGAAAATGAAAACGTCTGTTTCTCCTTTTCTGCACCAAATTGAATCTTTTTCATTTTCTGAGTCTTTGTTAATTTAGTACAGGAAAAAAATGTTATCTTTCTTTAAACTGTCTTTATTCTATCACTTACCCATATTCATTTTAAACATCTTTATACAGTTAGTTGAATCTTCTCTCTCAAAAAGTGGACAATAGAAAAGCTTGAATATATCCCTGTTGCTTGCCTCTTCCATCTCAACCATAATCATTTCATAAATACCCTGTTTTAATTCTAAGACATTGAGCTTTTACATTTGACTTCTTACTGCTGATAGTGTGTGGTTTTTACTACTCATGTTGAGTTTGTGGTTTAAATATATTTTAAAAGATTAGAGCATAGTTTGACACTGAAATTAAAAGATATTGTGTATAGAGAAATGAATAGAAACAAAAGAGTGGGGCGGGCTTTGCTCTCCTGCATAAATTTGATATTGATAAAGCAAATATTCACTGCTGGAGAAATAACCATAATTCCATCTGTTTGCAAAGCAACCACCAAGTACTTTATAGAGCTTAAGAAAGGAAGACCCCACAAGTAGACGAGGCTGAGTGATGTTCTGCTTCCTCCACTCAAATACATACAACAGGACTGCCTATCACAAGCCAACCAGTGCGACTGAAGGAGGTATTGCCAATCCCCTAGAATACATGGGGAAAAAGTCAAGGTCAAAAGATGACAAATGTACAATGCTAAGGCATAATTTAATTGGCAGCACTTTTTTTTTCCTTTCTTAATAGGGTGCCTTACAATTGACAGAATTTTGGAACTGAGGAAACATTTTATTATATATATATATGGAGAGAGAGAGAGAGAGTCTTGCTCTGTTGCCCAGGCTGGAGTGCAGCGGTGCAATCTTGTCTCACTGCAACCTCTGCCTACTGGGTTCTAGCGATTCTCCTACCTTAGCCTCCTGGGTAGCTGAGATTACAGACGCACACCACCACACCCAGCTAATTTTTGCATTTTTAGTAGAGACGGGGTTTCACCATGTTGGGCAGGTTGGTCTCAAACTCCTGACATCAGGTGATTCACCCACCTCGGCCTCCCAAAGTGCTGAGATTACAGGCGTGAGCCACCGCACCCAGCCTATTATTAATGATATTAATCATTGAAATTTGTACGTGCTGGCCAGGCATGGTGGCTCACACCTGTAATCCCAGCACTTTGGGAGGCTGAGGCTGGTGGATCACCTGACGTCAGGAGTTTGAGACTAGCCTGACCAAGATGGTGAAACCCATCTCTACTAAAAATACAAAAATTAGCTGGATGTGGTGGTGCATGTCTGTAATCCCAGCTACTTGGGAGGCTGAGGCATGAGAATCACTTGAACCTGGGAGGTGGAGGTTGCAGTGAGCAGAGATCCTGCCATTGCACTCCAGCCTGGGCAACATAGCGAGACTCCATCTCAAAAAAAGAAAAAAGAAAGTTATACGTGCTTTGGGTTTATATATTTGTTTCACATATTATTTTATTTGATCCTTTTTACAAGCCTGCAGGATATTTATGACACTTTCTACTTTATTAATATCTTAACATCTTATAATAACAATATTTCATGATTATTATTCTCATGTTGTGAGACATAATAGTTATACATAATGTAACATTTATACAAGATTATAGACATATAACAATATGTAAATCATGATGACATTTGTCATGATTATTTTACCCATGTTGCAATAAAAAAACTGAGGCTTCGAGACTTCAAGTGATTTGCCCAAGTAACACAGCCCATAAGTAACAGAGTGTGAGTCTTGTCGTCTTACCTTGAGAAAGTGTGAAAATTATATTCTCTGCAAGCTTTGTGATATGCCAGATTCAGTTCATGGTCTCTCTGAACCTTGAAAGAAAAAGGGTGCCTATATATTTTTCCAGACTAAGCCTACATTCTCTGTCCCTGTGTGGAGAGAAGCTGATTTAGTTAGGTGCTTTGGTTTGTAATACAGAGGAATCCCAACTCAAACTGGCTCCAGCAAGAAGGAAATGCATTGTCTCACAGGAAATTTAGAGGTAGGATAGACTTCACGGTTGATTGATTCAGTGCCTCGATGACATCGTCAAAGACCCAGGTTATTTTGTGTCCTCATCCTGTTATTCTCAGTATTGGCTTCATCTGCAAATTGTCAGTGAATTAACTACAGCCATATCAGGTATAATATCCAGACATGACAGCACACAGAGAAAAAGAAATTTCCTCCCTCTGGCTCTCTGTCAAGAAGAAAAAAATTCTTCCTGGAAGTCCCTGGAAGGACTTCCTTTTGTCTTGTTAGTCAGAATTAGGACACAGCTCATTCTTGAACAAAAAATAGATAAGAAAGATGGAGTTACCCTTACACCAAGTAAAGTGACACCTAGAGTTAGAGATGGAGTCATCTTTCCCTGAGTCACAACCAACCTCTTTAGACCATGAAAAGGAAATATTCATCGATGCTATTTATCAAAGAAAGATTTAGCTAGGAGGCATGCTATTAGAAATGTACTTACTTTTTTAAAAAATGGAACCTGTATAATTATTTACTCTAGTGTTTTGTTCCAACCTATAGTTAGAAAATCAGGTTCATCTTATAATATACCTGCAATTACATACACACATGCATGTGTGTGCATGCGCAATTATAAAAACACATTGGTAGCCCCCGTTTTTATCTTTTGCAATATTATTGCAATGAGTACACATTTCTTGAAACTCCAGCCACTTAACCCTTTATAACTACATTGGAAATAGCAGAAAAGAGAAAAGTTAGGTTTGTAGAGCAAAGGATAAAACCAAGAAGACCTTGGTTGGCTGATAGCTGAATGACAAGATTGAATGTGACAGTTACACTGTTAGATCTGAAGTGAAATCATGAGCAGGTTATAGAGAAGTCCTTGTATTCTTTCAGAAGCCATTTAGCAAGCAGCAAATAAGAATGAAGTTGAACTATGGCAGGATAATAGACTTCTCTGCAAGGAAAAAAGAGTCTATGCAATCATTATCCTAAGGAACAAAAAATGAAAAGAAGAGCTTAAAGTGTGACTTTGTTCTGAAAAGCATTTGTAACTAAATGCATTCATAATTAAATAAAAAACATATATGCTATTACCTATGGAACATTATGTGCTCTAACACTGAAAAAAATTAGAGTAATTTTGCTAATATAAAGAACGTATATGTGATTACTGTCTTCAGTTCACACTAAGTGCTAAAAATTGGGCAAGTGGACAACAGCATATTCATATTTTAGATTATTAAGGAGGGTACTCACAAAACTTCATGAACATGAACTTCACGAAGTAGTCTTCTCTGTTTAAAAAAAAAAAAAACCTTAAAGAACCACCTAATAGAAAAAAAGCCAAAGAATGTAGTAGACAATTCACAAAAGACAAAATACAAAGGCTAATAAACATTTGCAAAGATATTCAACCTCAATAGCACAGAAACGCAAAACAGAAGAAAATAATTCCAGTATTTACCCACCATATTGGCAAAAGTTATTGAGAAGATCCACTGCTACTAAAGAAAAGAAAGAAGACACTTTTGCATGACTGATGGAAGTGTAATTGATATAGTTTTGTGAGACAGTTGGTAGTGTATCGAAATCTTTTATGTACCACTTCAGATCTCCTTGACAACACTTGTGTCTTATTCCAGTCCTGACTGTAGTGATTCAATGTGGACTCACTGGGCTTCACACAAAAGCAAGTTGACTTACCTCCTGCCCCACCCCCAGGCCTCTTGGATGACCCACAGTGAAGGACTCCAAAGGAATGTGCTCAAAGACCAACACATGTGTAAACCAGAGAGCTGGAAAATGAACATCCCATGGGCAAATCTTGGACGAGTGGGAGACAGACCTGATGGATAAATGCTTCTCCCTTTCCCACCCTCCCCTCCTCACCACAATGGATGGTCCTGAAATGCATTTCATATGGCTTCTCTGACAATCTTGAGACATATTTCCTTTGGCTTCTCAGAAATTTCTGTGGGATTAAGCAACTGGCCAACTAAAAGCAGCAGCCATCCTTGCCTGAGCCTGGACATGGGAGCTTGGTTGGGAGCTCACCCTTGGCCCCTCCTTGTGTTGCCAATTTATTAACAGCAAATAACCAATTAAATAAAGACTATGAAAACTTTATTTTAAAAAAAATAGCAATAAAATAAAAGCAGTTGTCAGCTCAATAAGGCATTTTAGTTTTGACTCTCCCTCCTTCCCCACTTCACTCTTATCTCTCATTCCACTCCCTGGGATCATGCTCCTCAGAAAGTACTAAGGCATAAGCCCTTATCACAAGCCCTGAGGAAACATGGCTAAGGCAGGTAATAGCTGACATGCTTTGAAGTGTATGTGCCCATACCGGCCATCTCACTCTCTGAAATCTGTCATGCTAAAGTGTGTCAGAAACACATGTACAAGGATGTTCACCTGAAGTGTTTTATGTAATAGGTAGAGAGGATTATACTTCTAGAGTATTAAATGAAAAGGAGGCTGGGCATGGTGGCTCACGCCTGTAATCCCAGCACTTTGGGAGCCCGAGGCAGGTGGATCACTTGAGGTCAAGAGTTCGAGACCAGCCTGGCCAACAAGGATAAACCCCATCTCTACTAATAATACACAAATTAGCTGGGCTTGGTGGCGCACGCCTGTATTCCCAGCTACTAGGGAGACTGAGACAGGAGAATTGCTTGAACCTTGGAGGCAGACATTGCAGTGAGCTGAGGTTACGCCACTGCACTCCAGCCTGGGCAACAAGAGTGAAACGCCACCTCCAAAACAAAAAAAGAAAAGAAAAGAAAAGGAGCAAGTTAGTGTGGTGGGAGGGGAGATGTTGTAGAAATATATGTAGATCTCCTTACATCTGGTAATAGGCATGAAAAAAGTCTGCAAGAAGAAACTCCATACTGTTAACAATTGTTATCTTGTAGGAAGTACAATAATCAGGTTGGGGACATGCAATTTCTATATTTTTATAAGTGCACTAATAAAATCCAAGCCTATAATGATTTTTTTAAAAGAAAATCAAATCCAATGTCTTTAATATTATACAAATATTTAAAAAAATATATGACTCAAGCGTAGAAGCAAAAGTTTGTGTTCTTCCCCACTTTTAATTTTTTCAATGCTTGTGTCTCTTACCTAACAAATCTCTACTCATTTTTGATCTGGAAATGACTTACCTCCTATTTTCCTTCTCTCATTCCCAAATCCATCAAAATTTTGCTTCTTTTTTTTTATTCCTTCAGGGTGCTAAGTTAAAAGGGTAATAATCTCGTCACAAAGTCGGAATTTCCTGACTAGGAGGGATCTTTACTCTCATCTCATCATTTTAAAGATGAAGACACTAAGACTAAAGGAGAGAAGTGATTTGCCCAGAGGTGCAAGTCACGGAGCAGGGACTAGAACTCAGAACTCTCTATTCCTAGTTTGCCTCTCTTTCCATTAAATGGTAATCAGTTAAAATAATTAGGTTATAGCACAGGCTGATAATGGATGACTATTTGATTTTATTCCTCCAGGTAATAGAATTTATTAATCCATGTCAAAACCACACACCATCAAAAGGGATTGAAGGTTAAAATTTCATGAATGTCAGTGAGGAAATACTTGGAAGTGAGGTCTTCTGCTACTGCACAAGTCACACTTCACGTGAACCCAGTGGTCCGCCTTCAGTTCTACAGGAAGATGGTTACAATGTGCAGTAGCCATCACTGAAGGGCCACATGATAACAGATGCTTTAATACGACTGCAGAATTTCACTTCTTTTCTTAGGCTTGAAGTAGCTGTTATAATCAGGAGAATAGGCCAAGGTTCATTGCGCCTTAATGCCCAAATGTGTGCAATTCAGGAGGATTGCCATCACATTTTCTCTGATCATTTTTCTTTGATTTTGCTAGCCTTTCTTGATGCAATTTATCTTATTTTTTCCCTTTTGGGTAATGTCTTTCTAAACATCCATGTTGTAATCGGTGCTGGAACTCACCAATTGTGCATGACAGAAAGGAACTTAAAGAAAATTATGCATTCTCCTATCTAGCCTAGGGCACACAAATCAAAGCTTCCTCTGAGAAGACATAGTAAAATTGAAAGTAGCTACACTTTATATGGAAATTAGCTGCTCCTAGAATGCAATAGAGTTATGCATATATCAAACCAGAGACAACAAACATATGAAATACATTTCCACACTTGGAATGCTCCCTTCCTTCTTGTTTTGTATATAGAACAATTCTCAGTGTATTAGATTACATGGAAAATTAAAAAGCTTATTTTCTTAGCATTAACTTATGCATAGTTGGTATATTTGACAGAATTTAGAAATCTACCTTCTTTAAATAATATTTCACTGAGACTTCAAAAATAATCGGGACCTGAAGCACTAATTTGAAAATACTGTGTTCTAAATGGCTTTTGCTGATGTAATCAAGAAAAAAAAAAAAAAAAAAAAAAAAAAAACAGAAAAAGAGAGTATATTCCTCCAGAGCAGACATATGCAAATGAAGATCTTGGTTTATTTTTCTCTTGATTGCTTGTTGTTTTTAAACTACAAAAGAAAAACTCTAAAATAAGGTAATGTGTATTTAAAGAAAAATTTAAAGCTAAAGGAAGGAAATTATTTTGTGCAAAAGAGCTATCCTGATAATAGATCAATCTTCCCCTGGGGTCTGGTACTCAACAGCTGCCATAGGTCAACTCTTTATGTGGAAAAAAGAGGAATGAGAGGTACTTATCTTTGGGATTTGGTTCCTGCTTTTCAGATCGTCACAGATCACAAAGTTTGCCGGTGATCAAAATTCTTGGTTTAAATGGGATAAGAACCTGACTTTAATTCTTTTGATATTCCTCTGTTGTTTCTGCTTGCAGAAAACAAACTACTCTGGCTAGTTTATGTAAAAAAGGGAATTTACTAAAGAATATCATGTGCCTTATAGAAAAATCTTGGAGAGTCAGAGTGAAATTCAGAGGCCACGTAGCTGTAGCCAGACATTGAGGTGCAGCTCTTACCACCGTGCCAGGCATCCAGTACCTCTGCTAGGTCTGGTTAAAGGTCATATGGCACACTACTCGACCCAGCTGCTTAGCACTGACAACCATTCTGATCAGCTGCTACCCCATCACACTGATTGCTTAATATTTTTCATAGCACTCATGTTTATATATACTATGTTCAAAAAATGAAATTATTCCATTATATTGAAAATTATGTACATATATATGTTTGCATGTGCCTAGAAAATATGGTGTCTCTGGGGATTGAGATTAGAGTGAGGTACAGGTGAAAGAGAGGACTTAATTATGACTTTATATATTTCTGCATTGCTTAAATTTACAATAAGCACATATTCCTAATACAACAAGCAACCTAAAATAAAGAAGTAAGTTATTTGGTTCTCGAACATCAAGTTATTTTTATGTTCATGGACTATAGTCTATGAGCTCTAATCATTGACTATTAGAATTGGAAGAGGCTTAAAGCTCAAGTGCAACTTTCCTAGCCAAAACCCACAAAGGATGGTCTACGTTTACCGTCTTCCATGCTTCATCTCCTGGTTATACTTAAAATAATTTCTACTCCCTTTTTCGTTAAAAGCTTCTTTATTTCATTTAATTTAATCTCATTACATTCTATATACTCTGTTATTTTTCTTCCTTGTGTTGTCATAGGAAAACCAGTGGGCAAAGCTTTGCCCTTTGGGGTGGGGTAATCCAGCTTCAGCCTGGGCACTAGTCAGAGTGGCACCTCATTTACTCTTGACCCCCTGGACTGACTCCTGCCATTACCATAGCACCAAAACTGTTATTGGAAAAGGTAACCATGGCCTTGCAATTGGAAGTTCCATGGAATCTTTCTGTTTCTCAACTTACTCGATGACTGAGCAGTAAATAATCAAACTGACCGTTCCTTTCCTGTTGTTTGGTCTCCATAATGGCACTCCCTCCTAGGGTTTCTCCCTCTCCAGCTGTTCCCTTTCAGTCCCTTTTGTTGCTTCCTCTCTTCAGCTGGTTCTTCTCCCGTCTCTTCTGTGACGCCTTTTAACACAACTCTCATATTTTCCCCTCCTCTTCATGTTTATAACCATTATCTCACTCATTGCCATAGGACTTCCACAGTCTTCTCTAATCTTTTGAGCCCTGAATCTGTATCTCTAGTATTGACCTCCATCTCCACCCCCACATTTGGGTTATTCAGCACTTCTCCTTTAGATAGTTACAGCAGTGTCCTGACTGTGGTCATGTTTCTGGTACATTTTTTTTTTTTTAATATTGGCTCCTTTGGGTGCAGGAACAGAAAACTATTCAAAAGCTACAATATGGTTAGACCTCAAGGAAATGGGAGCTAGAGGGTGTTCTGCATTTAAAAAGATTCTGCAGACCACAAGCCAGAATTTGCAAATTTGCAGATCTTTAGATCTTTATCCTGGTATCTTATCATAAATGTGACTTAGCCACACCCCTTTCTAACTCATTAGAAATGCAAACTTTTGCCTTGTTTCTTAGTTTTTTAAGAGAGAATATGACTCTGTAAACTCACATTTTACTTTTTCTTCCTGACTGCAAGTGTATGGAATTGCATTCATTCTACTCAGACATACTATAATTTGTTTATATAAGGCCAAATTAATTGGTTTTCTTTCTCTCTTATCCTCACTCTTTCCCACTTCCATTTCCATCAAAAGCATTGCCTCTCATATGTATGATATATATCCTTGGATAGTATGTATCTTTGAAAAATATATGTGTTGCTTTGTGTAGGTCTCCATTTAAAATCTGTATAAATGATGTTGTATTATAGCCCTATTTATGTTTTTACTCAACACTGTTTTTAAACTTAATGTTTCTCTGTACACATCTAGTTCTACTTGCTCCAGGTCCTTTGGTATAAGCATCTATCGTATTTTACTTCCCCTTTCTCATAGTGATAGATGTCCGTCTTGCCTCCAATTCCCTGTTTTCAAAACAATGCTGCAACGAACAACCTTGTATGTGTCCATTTACGGACTTGTTAAGGGAGAATGTCACAATTAGTGACATTCATCTTCTGCTTGACATATACAAAAACAGAATTGGATTGCTGGATATATGTGTAATTAATTGTACTAAATATAGCCCACTTACTCTCCAGAGTGGCTTACCGATTTACATTTCTATCCGTAGTGCCTGACGATTCCCATTTCTCTAGATCCTTATCAATACTCATGATACTGACTCTGAGTTTTGCCTAAGTGGACTCTCAATATAGCTCATTTAAGTCAGTTCATCCAGATCCAAGATTTGCCATGCTTGGATTAGGTACCTGTACCTGACCCAATCATGTGTAGTGAAGGGTAGTGTCACATGGTAGATAATAGGACTCATTTGCTTTCAGCAGGGGCAGTGGGTGGGGCAGCTTCTCCTAGAAGAGTTTGTGGATAAGGCAAGACTACACCCACTTTTAATTCTCCCTCTCAGTATCCTCCATATTTTTTTCAAGAGTGATCATATAAACCTGTTCTGCTTGACCATGTTGAAAGGTCATGCCCACAGACTAAAGGTTACACCCTTAGATTAAAGGCCGTGACTATAGTCTATGCCCATAGACTAAAGGTTATGGCCATAGACTAAAGCTTATGCCAGAGACTAAAGGTCATGCCCATATCTTAATGGTCATATCCATGCCAAACTCCTTAGTATGCGCCACCATCTGGCTCCTAACTTCTCTGGCCGCACTGAACCCTGTGGTTTTCCTATCAGGCCAGAGTGTTCTGTACCTCTGTGCTTTTCCTCTCACTGATTCTTGTGCTTGAAAAGTCCTTTGGTATCCTCCAAATCACTGTTCTTCTGAGGTCCTCTTGACAAATCTTCTGTTTTTTAAAGCCCTGAATTTAGATGCACAAACCCTAGAAATTACTTTCTGCCCACTCTAACCAATATGCCTCCTTCGCTTGTCTTGGCTCTCTTCAACTTTCCCGTGATGGCATCTCCCCTTTCCTGCACTTGTGTATGCTTCTGTCACCCTTCTTGGCTGCATGCTCCGTGAAGGTGAGGACAGCATCTTATTTGTTTTTTTATCTCCAGAGCCTAGCATAGCGCCTCAGTCTACTGAGTGCTTAACGAATGTTTTCACATGAATAAATGAGCCACTTACTTTATTTGATAGAGTAATAAATTAGAATCTGGGGAGGGTATATAACTTTTCCAATGGCATACAGATGGTTAGGGATGAGCTGGAAGCAAAACCCAGGTCTCTTGATTTCTACTTCTTACCTCATAGCAGGGGATGCTATGGAGAATTCCCTGCATTTATCCTAATTAATTGCTTTCATTCTGCAGAGTAAGAAGCTGAAAAATTGAGAAAGTCTCCTTCCTAATCCCAGGAAACATTGGAGCATATAGTGTTATCCAAACTTTCCTCTGGATTTCCCCTTTCCTACTAAAATATGTTGGGCTATATGAAAGCAGAATTACAGGTAGCACTTTGGATTATAAATTGTAGGACAAAATTCACCAGGGATCCTCAAACTAAAAGTAGATATTTCTTAAATCAAATATTATATACAGTAATTTTCAAAAAGTTGACATCAATGACTATTTTTCTCTTTCATGTTACCCTTTTTCCTACCGTGTCTTGATTATTTATCCGAACTACAGCAATCAAAGTCACCATTTCTGTCAAGAAACTTTGCAGAGGAGTTTATAATACAGCATGTACTATTATAAAGCATGTACTATTATAAAAACATGTCCCTTTCAGTTTTTAAAGGGCCTTGAAGTGTTCTGCAGAAATTCTCTACCCACTTCAGTTCTCTCCTTGACCTTGAGAGAGTACCACAGACCTCCTGCGAGAGCTGAGGAAGAGAGACATTATTTCTTCTTTATTTTTCCATCCATTCTGAGTTACTCAGCTGGAGCTGGCAATGAGTGTGGCCCTTAACTCCAGGCATTTTCCCTGCCACTTTAGACATAGGATAGACAGCTGTCAGAGAGAGTGTGGGAGTGTGGAAACTTCAGCAGCAAAACAAAGGGACTGCTTTGTGGCTTGTTGCTAATGCCTTCTCAATTTACACAGCTCTGAGAATGGAGTTTATTATCTCTGTGATGTGAATGAGGGACAGGAATAACAATGATCCATGAAAATTGAGGAAACTCAGATGCAGAGAGGCTACCTATCTGATCATGCAAATCCTGCAATAGAATTGGGGACTTCTGATTCTCCAACGAGACTGAGTGCACTCAGGGTGGTATGGCCAGAGACCACTTCTGATAGTCAGCTTGTTTTCTGTCACTAGGAAAACAATTTCCCATCGATCGAGTGACACACGGGCTGGTAGCACTAACATTTATAACTGTCAGAGAATTGTACCGTGGGTTCACATCAGAGGCAAACTAGAATGCCATCATTCATGTGTATCACTTAAATACATAGCAAAGCTCTTTCTGGTAATATCCAAGGAAAGTTTTGGTAAGAAGGACCAAAGGCAGAGGCAGTAGAAGGCAGTGGTGGCAGTGGGACATGTGCTCATTGTTTTGTTTTTAACCCTTGATAAAATGATTCCCAAAGCAAAACATTTGAAAACCACTACATTAAAAGCATCACATTTTCAGAACAAATTAATGTGCTACCTCATCACAAAGGAATGATCAAAAGTATTGGAAGTCTAAAAGTTAGACTCTGGAACCCCAACCTTTAAGCAAATATTAATGTATAATTAAATATGTGTTATGTAATAAATTACATAACATGTAATTTTGATAGTTATATCACAACATATGTTAACTAGCTAATTGGCACTATAGATATCAGACATAAAGAAGAATCTTGCCCTTTGCCCCAGATGTAATATATATAGTTGAAGAAATTTGATAAGGTTTGTGAGAAAAACTATTTGTGGATTTATAGACTAATTAAAGTTAGCCAGTTAGCTCTATCCAAAAAAACATTAATAACTACTCAAAACTAATAAAAATATTTTCTCAATTTTATAAAATTCAGTTTTGACCATGGAAATATTGATAACCGTCTAGTAAGAACAGTAAACATAATCTTTAAATTAAATTACAATCTCTTTTGTGTTATCCAGGATTCAGTGATTTATAGAGGCAGAGAAAAGTGGAAAAAATAGTTTCCACTTAACCAATATTTTATTTGTTCCATTTAGTTGCAGACTGAACAAATAAATCTAATGTAGACATTTTATTTTTATCTGAACATGGGCAGTTTCCATTTAATGCAAACATATATATAAAGAAATGTTCAGAAAACTTTTAACAAAAGTTGGTTGTTTCAACTTTCATTTATGTTCTTAATTCCTAGATTACATAAAAGTTAAAAAGATAGATTATGCTCTTCATTTTGGAACCATCAGAGGATTGCCAAGTGTCTACTCTAGATTGAAATGCATTTTCAAAAGAGGGAGTTAATTGTTTTTCTCAGCTGAGAAAAAGGAGGCCTTGATGAGATTCGTCATGTAAATCTCCAGTTTCTTAATCATAGATTAATTATGGAATAAGACAGATTTTGAAAAGGTATTTTATGCAGTTCAGTCCAGTACATTCTGCGCAGTACTTCAATGCAATCACCTTTAAATCCGAAGTCCCTTTCGATCGTTAAAATTTGCCAAAGAAGGAAAGGTTTTCAGAACGGTTGTAATTTATCCCAAAACACAAGGTCTTCTCTGTGATGTGGTAAATCTTCCAGTTTACAAATGCTGCCATGCCAGCTCCCAAAGCCAGCCCTTGGAGCATTTGTAGACTCTGGTATATCTGTCAAGATCATGACATCCTCAATAGGTAGAGCAATCATGTTTTGGTTCTGGGGTCTCCTTCCTGAGAATTAAAGCAGCAGCTCTTTAGCCTCCATTTTCTCCATGAGCCATTTGGAATCTTTCAGTTTGGAGTCTGCCAGAATGTTCTACTTTTTATTTCTCCTCCTTCTTGGATGATGACTGTGGGCCCCAGGTGCCAAGCTGTGGAACATAATTGTCTACTGATGGTGACATCTGGTTCGTTGGCAAGCTTCTTCCTGAGTTTTTTTTTCCCCCAGTGAATAAATGATAGCTTAGAGCTGGATTATAATAGAGCTTTGTCCCCTAACATGTTTGGGCCAGGTTTATTTCAAATTCATTAGTTTATGCTAAGAGTAAATTATGAACCAATGATAACCCTAGCTGCAAGTTACTCTTCAGAAAATCTTGTACCTTTAATTAGCTTGGAATATATTCTGCAGCTGATTTTTAAAAGACATTTTTCTATTTCCAGATATGCAAAAGTAAGGAAACAAGTGAAAAATCAACATTTACAATTGTTAAGTGCTAATCCAAAGTTGGAAGAGAGTGCTTTTGTGAAATTTTCCCCAGAGAAAAAATTTACAAAAGACTTCTGAATTTCCATAACATGGACACAATCCAGGCATTCTTTCTATAATCTAGCCATTTTTTTGTACTTATTAAGATACTGTATTCACTATTCATCTCATACTTTTAATATTTCAAGGTTGTCTATGTCTAATCATCATTATCTGTATCTTGGTAAAATTGACCAGAAACTGAAGAAAAATCTTGGATGCTTACAAAAGACAAAATAGTAATCAGAGTTACTATTTAAAAACAAAATTCAAATATTCCTTTTAAAGAAGAGAAAATCAAAGTGCTAACTACTTCAATAGCAGAAATATTGATCCCAATCTTTCCAGTGCTATAATGCACAATGCATCCATTTTTTAGTTTACATAAAGGCTATTTATTAACAGAGAACAATAAGTTGAGGAGTTCTGTTCACAGATGGTGACAATGATGACCCCTGCTTCCTGCAAGTGCTGTCAGAAGGGGTGCGGGTAACAACCTCAATTTGCCCTATCTTTATACCCAAACAGGCAGGGACTGTGAGGGCTGTCTGGGCCCCGGGTTCACGAGTCCTGATCTTATTTCCTCCTGCACCCTGGAGTTTGATCTGTAGGGCAGTGATGCCCAACTCGTTGCACCTCTGAGCTACATCCTGGGCATCAAACATGGTGGCTCATGGCAAGGACTTATCTTGGTCAGCCTTCACCTTCATCCCATCAGTCATGCTGCAGATGGTTTTCTTGCCAAAGAGATTGGTGACATGGACAAAGGTGTCACTGAAGGATCAAAAGATGTGAAAGGATGTAAAGAAGGGTGCATTACATGCATCTTTTAAACACACAAAACTATATGCTGCAAAGTTCAATACTAATTGATTGCCACATTTCTGTTTTCCAAAATGGCATGTTTCTTCTTTCATTAAAGAATGGATAAAAATCACACTAAAAACTAGATAATATTACTTTGTGTTATGATTTGTCTACAAATATTTCTTGAGAAGGTAAATCTAGCTGATTTAGAAAATGTGCAATGCCACAAAGCTTACTGCTTGCATCTGTAAGGTTATATTTGTCTAAACTTTGTTCCTAGTAAATATCAATTATACTGGTTCTGTAAAGTCTAGAAAGCAAATGCAATCACTAGAAAGGTCAATAATCAATTTTATCACTTTTTAGAGCTTTTAGGCTAAACTATGAAGGGCTAAGAAGATTGAGCATACAAACCAAGTTCAGACTTAAATAGGGGTGTAGTTGTAAGTGGAATTCATCTCCAAAGAGGTAAACGGATAGAGGAAATGGTCTAGAGCAGAAGAAAATAGTAGATGAAATTTTGCAACATTCAAGGGAGGAAATAATAACTACAGAAGAATATCTTGAGGAGGAAGAAAGGAACTTTAGAAATATTACAGGAAAAGAATAGTAAATGTGGCAATTGCTTGGACACAGAATGGAAGAAAGGGAGATTTAAAGGGATTATAAATATTTGTTAAGTCTAGTTGTTCCAGTTCTGAGTTCAAGTCCTGGATATCCTTGTTGATTTTCTATCTCGTTGATCTATGTAATATGGACAGTGTAGTGTTAAAGTCTCCCTCTATTTTTGTGTAGGAGTCTAAGTCCTTTTGTAAGTCATTAAGAACTTGCCCTATGTGTCTGGGTGCTCCTGTAATGGGTGTGTATGTATTTAGGATCATTAGCTCTTCTTGTTGTATTGATCCTTTCACCACCATGTAATGTCCCTCTTTGTTTCTTATAGTCTTTGTTGTTTTAAAGTCTGTTTTATCAGAGACAAAAATTGCAGCTTCTGGTAATGCTATCTGGCTGTTTTGCCCATTAGCTGATGTAGATTCTTCATTATGGTGATGCTCTTTATCTTTTGGTATGGTTTTGGAATGGCTGATACTGGTTGTTCCCGTCTATGTGTAGTGCTTCTTTCAGCTCTTGTAAAGCAGGCCTGGTGGTGATGAAATCTCTGAGTACTTGCTTGTTTGCAAAAATTTTTATTTTTCCTTCACTTGTGAAGCTTAGTTTGGCCGGATATGAAATTCTAGGCTGAAAGTTCTTTTCTTTAAGGATGTTGAATGTTGGCCCCCACTCTCTTCTGGCCTGCAGGGTCTCCACTGAGAGATCTGCTGTGAGTCTGATAGGCTTCCCTTTGTGGGTAACCCGACCCTTCTCTCTGGCTGCCC
Organism: Cheracebus regulus; assembly: GCA_963574635.1. Taxonomy (NCBI): domain Eukaryota; kingdom Metazoa; phylum Chordata; class Mammalia; order Primates; family Pitheciidae; genus Cheracebus; species Cheracebus regulus. The sequence goes on from CAUYQU010098856.1 coordinate 27,103, forward strand.
TTAGCATTTTCTC
>CAUYQU010098859.1:0-86718 GCA_963574635.1 Cheracebus regulus
CTCTTTTTCTAAAATCTCTTCCTCTTTCTTTCTCTTTCATTCTTTTTTTCTTTCTTTTGCTGTTTCTTTCTCCTTTTCTATTTCTAAAATCTCTTCCTCTTCCTTTCTCTCTTTCATTCTTTTTATTCTAAAAAAAAAAAAAAAAAAAAAAAAATTAAAGAGGTTGTGGAGGTTTCTTTGAATTCTTTTGGTGTTTTGAAAAATGTTATATTTTGTGAAGAAAACCTGGGCAATCCAAAGTTTTAACCTGTTTAAAAACTTTTTTGCAGTTGCCCTGGAATTTTCTGACACTATGATTCATCCTTCTATCCTTTCTTGATATTGGGTCTTCTGTTTACTATATTTTCTTTCGTGGTTTTCTCCTTCCTCTTGGTGTGAAGCAGATGCTCTGCTATCTTCCTAAAGCAGAATGTGTGGGAGGTGAATTATTTCTAGTCACTGCGTATAGCATGTGTCATCATTCTAGTCACATTTGATTGATAGTTTGGATATAGAATTCCAGACTGGAAATAATTTTCCTTCAGAATTGTGAGGCATTATTTCATTTCCTTCCACCTTCCTGTGTTTTTACAATTTCATGATGATGTGCCTCCTGTGGATCTCTTCTCATTCATTTTCTTGGGCACTTGGTCAGCCCTTTCAATCTGGAAACTCCCATATTTTAGTTCTAAGAAACTTTTTGTTGATTATATCTTCCCTTTCATATTGGAACCCATTACAGGAAAACTAGTTAAGGAAGAGTAGAGGGTTGTGTTATGGACTAAATTGTGTCTACCTCTCCCCCATGCATATGTTGAAACTGAAGCTGTAACCACCAATGGGACTGTATTTGGAGATAGGACCTTTAGGGAGGTATTAAGGTTAAACAAAGTCATAAGGGAGGGGTCTGATAGGACTGGTGGACTTACAAGAAGAGGTAGAGGGAGATATCTCCCCACATGAGCACAAAGAAGAGGTCATGTGAGGGCCTAGGCAGCTGCCTACATACAAGCCACGAAGAGGGCCCTCACCAGGAACCTGATAGGCCAGGACCTTGATTGTGGACATTTCAGCCTCCAGAATTGTGAGAAAATAAATTTCTGTTATTTAAGCCACCTCATATGTGATATTTTGTTATGGCAGCCTAAACTGACTAAGACAGGTTGAGGTCAGGCTGGGACCTCAGCTTTATCAAAGTGAACTGCATGCATTGCAAGAGAATATGAACATGGTGCTGGTGTGTGTGTGTGTGTTTTCCTTTTTGACTTTTCTTTTTAAACTTGGCTCACTCATCTGCATACCACCCTTTGTAAGTTAGCACAAGTCATTAACCCAAGGTTCTAGCTCTGTGCTGACCAATGCCACAGTCAATTAAGTACATTTGACTATTTAAATTTACATTAATTAAAATTAAATAAAATTCAAAATTCACTTCCTCAGATGCAGTAGCCACACTGCATATGTTCAGAAGCCACATGTGGCTGGTGCCTGCAGTATTGGTTGGACAGATAGAGCTAGAACCTTTCCATTCTTGCAGAAAGTCTGGCTGTACAACCCTGTTCTAGATACTTGCCTTACACCTCTCGCTTTCCCCTTTTTTTTGTCCAGTGGGTGTGAACTTTTTTTTTTTTTTTTGAGATTGAGTCTCGCTCTGTCGCCCAGGCTAGAGTGCAATGGCTGCAATCTCCACCTCCCAGGTTCAAGCAATTCTCCTGCCTTAGCTTCCCAAGTAGCTGGGATTACAGGTGTGCACCACCATGCCCGGCTAATTTTTGTATTTTTAAGTAGACACCAGATTTCACCATGTTGGTCAGGCTGGTCTCAAACCCCTGACCTCCTGATCCACCCACCTCAGCCTCCCAAAGTGCTGGGATTACAGGAGTGAGCCACCGCACCTGGCTAGTGTGAACTTTTTTAGGTTCAAGCCATACTTACGAATATTAGAATTTGTAGTGGACATGTTCAAGGTTTTAAAACAACACTAAGCAGTGAACAACCATTATAGTGCAAACTCTGCCAAATGTCATATGCATACTGAGTCTATCATAGCATCTGCAGTGATCATGCTATTCATTTGGCCATGCTTCTGCAGTATGGCCCTTAGAAAAGCTGTTTTCTACCCCTACTGGGCTTTCTGATATGTTTGTAGGACAGAGAATTGCAGGAAGCAGGCCTTCATGTCTGAGCCCTGCTGCTCTGGTTGCTGTGCAGGCAGGGCATGGCCACTCAAGCCTGTAATCCCAGCACTTTGAATCGCTTGAGTCCAGAAGTTTGAGACCAACCTGGTTAACATGGTACTACCTCAGCTCTACAGAAATTTAAAGAATTAGCTGGGCATGGTGGTGCATGCCTGTTGTCCCTGCTACTGGGGAAGCTGAGGTGGGAGGATCGCTTGGGCCCAGGAGGTTGAGGCTGCAGTGAGTCGAGACCATTCATGCCACTGCACTCTAGCGTGGGTGACAAAACAAGATCTTGTCTAAAAAAACCAAAAAAACCCAGAACTAAAAAAACTAAAAAACTCCAACAAATCCTTCATAGCACTAGCACTTACTTTGAAGACTTCTTGTACTTACATATAGAAATATTTTGTACAAAAGTTTTATGATATTATAAATATTTTTCTGCAGCTTCCTTATTTGACTTAAGAATTTATGATGAATATCATTGTGAGTCAGTCAGGAATATTCTTTGTGCACTGCTAACTCCTCTGTTACTTTAAGAATGTGTGTGTGTGTTTTGATAGTTATTGTTATACTGATTTTAGCTACTTTTCATCATTTTAGCCTTTAGGTCTATTTTTTCTTTGTGTGGTCTTAACCGAGAAATAATTGCAAGTGAGGAACAAAGTCTTAAATTTGGTGGCAGTCACCACCAAATAATTCCAGATGTTTGCCTTCCCTCTACATAGAAAAAGCCCAGTCTGATGCTGTATTTGTTCTCCTCCTCCTGTCTTATTTCTCTTTCATTTCATTTAACTTTAACCTGAATACCAGACTTGTTTTGTGCAGTCCTTGGCCTGCTGCAGAGATATCTTTGCCACTGGCTCTCTCTCCAGCCCCCAGTCTCTGATGTGTCTCTTGGCAGTGAGTGTAAATGATGGTGGTCCTCTCATCCTGACGTGGGAGCACCCCAAGTCAGCAGTAATATTTGGTATAACAAGTACCAGGGTGGGATAACCACATATCCCTGGACTGGGATTTAAAAATTGTCAGCTGTCCTGTCATTTGTGGTTTAGAGATCAACTTGAGCAAGAGATTCAATTTATTTCTTTCAGACTTCTTTTTTTTTGGTTATCATCTGACATTACCTTATCAGGTATTTTGTTATGTATTTTATTCCTTTTTATTATTTTTGGCTTGAATTTTCCTTTTAGTCTTTTACTTTGATCATTCTTTCTTATTTTCTCCTCCTCATTTAGAATTCCTCAGACTTCTTCCCTTTTCTTAATTAACCTTATCCTTACCAGATTTCCTGCTTAAATTTCATGATCCAGTTTTTTAGTAGATGGGGATAGAAGGCTGAGGTGAGGAAGGTGGGAGTATATTTGCTACTTGCTGATTTTTAAATATAAAACAAGATATTAAGGAACTTACTTCCTTTTTGATTCCCTGTATTTGGGAGACCATAGAATTGGCTGACCACTAATATCAAGTGGCTTTTGTGTGCAGACTGTTACAAAGAAATGACTGATAAAGTGCCTGCTTCTAGGAGTTCATGATGCATAGTGGGAGAAAAGACCAGCCCATGTAGACAGTGCCAGAAAAATATACCAGCAAAGGTAAACTAAGCTGATAATAAAAAAGTGTGACTTCCATAACACATACATTGTCAGCAAATGATGGATAAAAATGGACAAACTTCGAGAAGGAGATGAGTTTTGAGTACACAGAGATACATTTGTGTGTGTGTATGTGTGTGTGTGTGTGTGTTTCAAACAGAGTCTCGCTCTGTCTCCCTGGCTGGAGTTCAGTGATGTGAACATGCCTCACTGTGGCCTTGACCTTCCAGGCTCGACCAGTTCACCCACCTCAGCCTCCCATGTAGCTAGAACCACAGGTATGTGCCACCATGCCTAAGTTTTTGATGTTTTGTAGAGCTGAGATCTCACTATGTTTCCCAGGCTGGTCTCGAACTTCTGGACTCAAGTGATCCTCCTTCCTCAGCCTCCCAAAGTGCTGGGATTACAGATGTGAGCCACTGCAGGGCCACAGAGATACCATATATTTGTGATACTGTTAGTAACTTTTATTTGACAGAGGATTAAGTATTGACTCGGGAATAAAGCCTATTCTGGGTCTCAGAAAAAAAGGTTTTGTTCCAAGAAGGCAATTAGATGTAGGTAACAGTTTCAGTACTGAATTGGGTTCCTTTTTGCTAAAATGTAGTTTACATATGGGTATCTAGCAATAGAGTCATTGTTAGTGAAGAAATATTTATATCTGTGACATACAGATGAACCACATACAATTTCTTAAAATAATACATTCTTCATTTTTGGCAAAATCCTAGATGAAACTGGAAAAATTCCAAGTTTTATTGTTGCTCATTACAAATTACAGGGATTTTGATATTGTGTAGTTAAAAGTTCAGTAGATTTTGGAAACTAATTATTAATTGACCTCAGTTCTGCACAGTTTTGTTGCTTTGCAAGAGTACCCTTAAGGCTCAAATAAAGTTAAAAGTAGGATAAATGGTGTGTTAGACTAAAACTGTATTTTTTGTCTGTCAGCACTTAAATAGAACAACAAACTAGCTTAAGAACATGACTGCAATTTAGAATCTTAAAACCACATATGCCATAGTATTTTTAAAGCCTGGAACCAAAAAGTAGAATCATCGTGTTTTATAGCACTTTGAAATTCTGTCCGACGTTACTCTATGTCTGTGCTGTCCTGATACAGCTTTTGGATTGTGTTTGTGGTACAAAAATGATTTCTTGTATTTGTATGTTGCTTGGCTGCACAGATGGTATCCACTTCAAATCTACTAAATAAAACTAGAACAATGATTTTGCCAGTTTGTTTTGACTGATTTTTATTTATTTTGGATGGCTGTAGTCTTTGTAAAGATGGCAGGCTAAACCTGGAAATGACAGCAAAGAACAGGATGAGTGGGCTACAGGTCTGCCGATTTACCTCAGCAGAATTTGTGCCAGTTCTCCCTCAATACAAGATTTTTCTTCAATTCAATCTCCACAGGCCACCTGAGACATCCACCACTCCTGTATCCCTATTGTCTTTGGCCCAGTCCTTTTCTCATCCTTCCTGGGTTATCTCATCCATTTCCATGGCTTTAGTTACTGTCTTTCTGTTGATGTTTCTACATCTGTGTCTTCAGCTCAGGTCTGTTTCCTAACCTCATCTTCACATACCCACCGCTTTTTGGGACCTCTTCATTTAGGTGCCCCAGATCTCTTGTACTCACTGTACCCTGAGCTGAGCCTATCTGTTTATCCAAGTATGTTCCTACTCCTTTGTTCCCCCTTTCAGTGTATGGTGGTATAACACTCATAGTTCTCTAATCAGAAACTTGAGTGACATCCTTATCTTCTCTCTATTCCTTTTTTACTATGTTCAGTTTAAACGCTGGGTACCATGTGTTCTCCCTGATAAGCATCTCTTATCTGAATGCTTTTCTCTATTTCTTCATGCCACTAGACTAGGCCTCAGTTTGGTGGTCCATTTTCTATATTGGTTTTGTGATCTTTCTGAAAAACAAATCTGATTATATTGCTTTCACGCTAAAAATCCTCCAGGGACTTCCCATTACTCTTAGGATAAAGTCCAGAGCCCTTACCCAGTTTTGTCAAGTCCTTTTAAATCTACCTGTTACTTGCTTGAGCAGAGTAACAGTCTTGGTAAAATTTACTTTTATAGCCAGAAGTCCCCCTCACACTTATCATGATGCTTTCTTTTCTTGTGAGAAGCAAGAAATTTTATTTTGACATGTTGCCCATTAGTAAACCACACTCAGATCTGTGTGTCCATCTTCCAAAAAATACGTTATACATATTTCTACAAAGGGAGAAAACCTGTAATAGTTGTCAGGTTCTTTTGAGAAATCCTTTTGTAGAAGTTATGCTTGGTGTTGTTTTAATGTTTTTTTTACAAAGTAGAGAGAGCCTGTCTGATGAATCTTATACACATAAAGTAATGGAGGTGATTAGATAACACTACAGCCTTTCCTTTCTCTCCAGAAGAGATAGTAAGAATCGTGATATTCTCACTTGGAAGCAATTGCCCAGACGTGCCAACAGGAGTTGTGGGTATCTGTGTCTCCTTCTAAGAAAGTAGGTTTCCTTAAAGTGTTTGGAAAGCAAGGAAGAGAGGAAAGAAAAAGATAGGCAGGTGGGCCAGTCACCAGCAGAGGGATAAAAAATGGTGAGATCAAAATATAAAAGTACCAGTAGAGTAATCCTTTGGCTGGCCTCTATCTCTAGATACCCTAAAATGTTTATCTCCATTATTAAAAAAGAAGTCAATGTAGGTGGCTAGAGAAAGGAGGCATCCCTGATCTGGGCAGGATTCTAAACAATTGCATTTAGTATTATTAGTCTACATTTTGCTGAAAGTCCGTCTTGCCTCACCCTACTGTTCCCCTGGTGAGCCCCCACATATGGTTCAGGTCTGTCAGATCTCTTTCTGGAAACCCTCCTCAACACCCCAAGTCTGGGTTAAGGGCTCCACTTAGTCTCCTGTACCATGTAACACTTCTCATTCTGCAGTTTTAGTTTGTATTTTAAGTCCAGTGACTATGACTAATTAACATTATTGTTTGAAATAAAAGATTTTAAGAGTTTCTTCAAGAGCATGGACTAGTGTCCTGAGACATTTCTCCATTCTTGAATATATGAAAGCCATGAGTTGCCTTTGACTTCATTACAATTTTGAAAAATTTTAGACATATCAAAGGTATTCTGTGGATGAGAGCTAGCCTACTTCAATACAGTTGTGACTATCTTGAGTGTGAATGTCAGTGTTCATGTTTGATGTTCTTTATTTTGGTGTATACTCCTGGTGTAAAGCCAGCCAAATCTTGTCCCAACACATGACCTGTGTTTGGCTAACTGAATACACCCTACCTGCTTTTTCTCCACTTTCTGTCTTTACATCCAAATTCCTACACTTGTAATTTTCTAATCCACTAGATACTGAAACCCTGATGGAAAATTCAAGTTAATTACCCTTAGATTAAAAAAAAAAAAAGCACTTAACAAAGTTTTGTGGATTTGGCATGGACACATAGCAATTAAAATTTTTTTTGAAATAAAACTCACATATTTATTTTTAAAAACAACATATTTATTTTCAAATCTGTTGAGTTTTTCCACCTACTTCTTCAAAGTCTTTTTTGTCATCCAAAGACATGACATTTGAGGATCTGTCTCTTTACTGCTTTACTATTTTCCAGGCAATAAAGCCTCTTGTTACATTAAATTAGTGTGTCTGGGTCATGATCCTTAGTCATTTTAAATTGGAGTGTGATAGAGAGGTTTTAATATATTGTGCAGTAGATCCTTGATATTTTCAAATTTAACAGTAGTTTTGATTTTTAAAATCACTTTATTGAGATATGATTGATATATAAAAAACTGTACATATTTAATGTATACAACTCAGTGAGTTTGAGAATACTTAATGAGTTTAGGGATAAGTGTATACCCATGAAGTTATCACCACCATCAAGGCTGTAAACATAGCTGTCTCCTCCCAAAGCTCCCCCTGCCTCCTTTGTTACTATTTTCTGTGTGTGGTAAGAACACTTAATATAAGCTCTACTTTTTTAGCTCATTTTTACTATACAACACAATATTGTTAGCCATAAGCAGTATGCAATATAGATCTCCAAAATTTATTTCTCTTTTAGGTCTGAAACTTAGTACCTTTAACTGTCACCTCTCAATTTCTCCTGCCTGCCAGTCCCTGGCAACAGCCATTCTACTCTTCTTTTTTTGAGACGGTCTCACCCTGTCGCCCAAGCTGGAATGTAGTGGTGTGATCATAGCTTACTGCAGCCTCAACCTCAGGGGCTCAAGAGACCCCCTGATACAGCCTCTTAAGTGGCTGGGACTACAGGCATGTGCCACCCTGCCTGGCTAACTTTTTATTTTGTACAGATGGGGTTTTACTATGTTGCCCAGGCTGGTCTCAAACTCCTGGCCTCAAGTGGTTCTCTCCTATTGTGGTTTTGATGTGTATTTCCTTAATGATTACTGATGTTTACCACTGTTTCAAATAACTGCTAGCCATTTGTCTTCTTTGAAGAAAAGTTGGTTCAGGTCCCTTTGACCATTTAAAAAATCAGGTTATTTGTTTTTTTTTTTTGGTATTGAGCTGTTTGAGTTGCTTATATAATCTATTCTGGATAGTAACCTTTTCTCAGATGCATAGTTTCCAAATATTTTCTCCCATTCTTGTAGCTTGTCTCTTCACTCTGTTATTTCCTTTGCTGTGCAGAAGCTTTTTAGTTTGATGTAATTTCATTTGTTTTTGCTTTTGTTGCTTTTGACGTCTTATCCAAAAAAATCTTTGTCCAGAAGACCAGTATCATGAAGCATTTCCTCTACATTTTCTTCTAGTATTTTTATGTCTTACATTTAACGCATTTTGTGTTGATTTTTCTAAGTGGTGAGAGATAGGGTCTACTTTGATATTTCTACATGTGGATATCCAATTTTCCTGAACTCTATTCATTAAAGAGACTATCCTATCCCCAGTGTGTGTTCTTGGCACCTTTGTCAAAAATCAGTTGGCTCTGTATGGATTTATTTCTGGGTTTTCTATTCTGTTCCATTTGTCTTCATGTTTTTATGTCAGTACTCTATTGTTTTGCTTATGATATCTTTGTAGTATATTTTGAAGTCAGGTTAAGATTGATGCCTCTAGCTTTGTTTTTTTGACTCAAGATTGCTTTGGATCTTTGGGGAATTTTGTGGTTCTGTACTAATATTTTTATTGTTGAGACACAGTCTCTCTGTGTCACCCAGGCTGGAGTGCAGTGGCATGATCTCGGCCCCCTGCAACCTCCACCTCCCGGGTTCAAGCAACCTCCTGCCTCAGCCTCCTGAGTAGCTGGGACCAGAGGCATGTGATATCACGCTCAGCTAATTTTTGTACTTTTAGTAGAGATGGGGTTTCGCAGTGTTGGCCAGGATGGTCTCGCACTCCAGACTTCAGGTGATCCACCTGCCTCAGCCTCCCAAAGTGCTGGGATTACAGGCATGAGCTACTGTGCCCAGCCTCCATACAAATTTTTATGGACTTTAAAAAAATGTGAATTCTTCCAATTTGTGAACATGTGGTATCTTCCCATATTTGTGTGTGTCTTTGGTTTCTTTCAATATTTTATAGTTTTCATTGTAGAGATCTTTCACCTCCTTGGTTAAATTTATTCCTATGTGTTTTATTTTCATTTTTTTTTTGATAGGTATTGTAAATGGGATTGCTTTTTCAGGTAGTTTGATATTAATATTTGGTGTATAGAAACACTAATGATTTTCGTTTGTTGATTTTGTATCCTGCAACTCAACTGAATTTATTAGTTCTAATAGTTTTTTTGGTGGAATTTGTAGGGTTTTCTATGTTTAAGCTCATGTCATCTGTAAACATGAACAGTTTAACTTCCTCCTTTCCAGTTTGGATGCCCTTTCTTTGTCTTACCTAATTGCTCTGGGTAGAATTTCCAGTGCTGTGTTGGATAGAAGTTGTAAGAGTGGGCCTCTTTGTCTTGTTCCTGATTTTAGAGAAAATGCTTTTAACTTTTCCTTGTTCGTTATGGTTCATTGTGAGTCTGTCACAGATGACCTTGTGTTAAGGTACATTCCTTTTATACCTAATTTTTTGACAGTTTTTTTTTTAATCATGAAAATATGTTACATTAAGTCAAATGCTCTTTCTGCATCTATTGAGATGATCATACGATTTTTGTTCTTGGTTCTGTTAATATGGTATGTCATCTTCATAGATTGGCACATGTTGAATCATCCTTACAATCCAGGGTTAAATTTCATTTGTTCATGATATATGATCTTTTTTATGTGCTGTTGAATTCTGTTTGCTAGTGTTGTGTTGAGGATTTTTGCATCTAAGTTTATAAGGGATATTGACCTGTGATTTTCCTTTCATGTCCTTGTCTGGCTCCTATTCTTAGCAGTGTTCCCTTGAAAGTAATTTGTCTTTTTAAAATCTCTTTCTGCTTTTAGGATTTCCTCTTTGCCTTTAGTTTCTGCAGTTTGACTGTGTATTTTGCTTTGAAGGGTGTGTTTTGTCCCATTTTCTAGAGGTTTTGTTGAACTGAGCTCAGGTTACCTACCCACTCTGATAGTTGGCTTAATAACCCTCCCTTCATTGGCTATGATTCCCTGTATCACTTCTCTACTTTCTTAATGGTGTTCCCATTACTGTCCAGATGAACTGCTTCCACTCAAATCCCCTTTTCAAGATCTCCTACTTGGGAGTAATTGGGCTTCTTAGATCTGAGGATTAATGTTCGTGTTGATCACAATGGAATAGTGATATTGCTTACAGAAAGATATCATGGATACACTTGGAAGATCCTCAGTTTCCTTAATGGCAAAAGATTTGGGAATCGGTGGATCAAGAGAGAGCATACATAATCCTAGACAGAAAGCATTGTTTCTCAGGTCCCCAAAGGATGGATCTACATGGCAAGAGAAGCTCCCTTATCCCTTCTAATTAGGTTTTATATGTTTTTGGTCAGTCACCCTTCTGCTTGAATGTTACTCTTCTGGAACCCAGTGACATGTGTGCCTACTCAGCAGGTAGAATTAAATGATGCATAACAATTGCCAAACATTCTTCAGAGTTTACTGCAAGGTTGGTGACAAGAAGACCAATTTTTTGGAAGCAATCTTTCAGAAGGCTTAAGCTTCAGGCATTTCCGATTTCTGCTCTAAAACGTGTATGGCTGGGCACAATGGATCATGTCTGTAATCCGAGCACTTTGGGAGGCTGAGGTGGGAGGATCACTTGAGGCCAGGATTTTGAGACCTGCCTAGGCAACATAGCAAGACCCTGCCTGTCTCCACAAAAAATAAAAATAATATTAGATTAGCCAGGCCTGGTGGCATGTGCCTGTAGTCTCAGCCATTTGGGAGGCCAAGGTAGGAGGATCCTTTGAACCTTGGAGGTTGAGGCTGCAGTGAGCCATGATTGCACCACTGTACTCCAGCCTGGGTGACAGAACAAGATCCTCTCTCAATCAGTCAGTCAATAAAATATGCAGTTATGGTTAAAAATTAGAACAAATTTTAAAAAATTTGAATGAACAATAGATAATTTATTAATATGATTTGATTTATATTTTGTGGAGAAGAATTATTTAGAATTTTAGCTCAATCGTAAGCCTTAACTATAGATATTAACACATGAAATTATTATTCCCCTGTGAAATACAAGTGTGAAAGATAACTATCTTTTTGTGATACGGTTTTTTAATATTATACTCGTGCATTTCTTCAAGGTTCAGTTGTGTGGTTTTTCAGCTGTTGCTCCAACCACTGGATATGCAAATACTCAATGATTGTGTAAAAACCATACCTGTTAATTTATGTATACTGCCACTGGCAGGAGACAGATAGTGCTGTTTATTAGAATTATATGTGCTTCTGAGCATTATTTCCTAACCAGATATTTTAAAGATTCAGAAAAAGATTTTTAAGTCTGATCCTTATGTAGTAATTCTGAAAAACTGTAGAAAATAGACTAATAAAGTTTAAAAGCAGAAACTATAAATTGAAATTATATTCTTCTTATTATTATTTCTAGAGACAGGGTCTTGCTCTTTTGTCTAGGCTAGAGTGTGGTGGCATGATACATAGCTCACTGCAGCCTCAAACTTGTAGGCTCAAGCAACCCTTCCTCCTCAGCCTCCCAAGCAGCTAGGAATACAGGTGTGCACCACCACACCTGGCTAATTTTTGTTTGTTTTTTGTGAAGATGGAGTCTCACTGTGTTGCCTGGGCTGGTCTCAGAATTCCTGGGCTCAGGTGATCCTCCCACCTCAGCCTCCCTAAGTGCAGGGGTTACACACTTGCAACATCAGGCCTGGCCTGAAATGAGACTCTTAAAGGGAACAGAAAACAGTGAACAAAGAGAAGAGTCAATGGAAATTAAAAAAAAAAAAAAAAAGAATGAATGAAGTGAAATGCCCTACATCTGATCAAATAGAAGCATTGGATTCAGGTATCAACAAACTAATCAAGATGGAAGAGCATAAGAAATTTCCTATGTTGTGCCCCGGCAAGAGCTTGGTAACCAAGATATCAGGGGCCAGTGTGAAACATGCATGTGCCAAGTGCTGGGACTCAGTTGACCTATAAGAACAAATAAAAAGAAATCCGTGTAAATCCATGTAAAACACAAAACCATGGACACTTGTATTAAAGTATAGCTTTTCAATAGAATTTGCATCAGTGCATGCTAAGTTTAAGTCACAGTCAAAGCCTATTCAAAGAATAGCCTAGTGGTTTTTAAGTGGGTCGGTAGATAAAGAAAACACATTGACATCTATAACTCTTAAGATCTGCTGTAACAAACAGTTATTATACCAGCCATACCAACTTTAATTTTCCTCCTATATATGGTCTTGGTAAAGGCATCATGTTATATAAAACAGACGTGATCAACTTGGATAATGAAACTGTAAATAAAATCCTGCTTTACAAATTATTATTACTGAAACAGCCTGTGATTTAGAGAAAGCAATAATGTTTTTAGATAAAAGAAATAATTATTCCATTTATTAATATTAAATTGTAACATTTTATTTTTATGTCAGAAATACCTGTTCCATACAGAGATTATTAAGAACTGGAAACATGAATCTGTGTTGCTGATAAATAAAGTTTCAGAATTCTTAAGATAAATTATGAATTCAATTTGGGAGAATGGGGTAACTTATCAGTTGGAAAAACTGATTTTACTACCATATGGCAGTGGTAAAAAAGTCTATACCAAATTCTTTATGTATCTTGAAATTTTATGTGACAGAACAGAAATATATTTTTATTCAGGAAAAAAAATTGCATAAATGTTATTCTGTGCAGCTCTTATCTAGAATATGCCTGCCTTTTTGTTGTAGACCAAAAAAAAGAATTTTCTAGTTTAATTCCTTGAAGAACAATTTGAATGGCTTCCACTTGGAAAATTATGTAATTTCATATTAAATAGCGGGTGGTAAGGTAGGCAGATAGAAATGTTCAGTTCATCCAGCATCATCAGATTGATTTGACAAATGGCATTCTTTTAACTCTGTGGAAAGCATTTTTCTCCCTTTATCCTTTGGCAGAGGCATTGTCTGTGGTGTCCCCACGGAAGTTTGAGAGTAAATTTTGGATATGTAGATAGAAACAGCAGACGGAGACATTGCCTCTGACAGCTGGAAGGATCCACTGAGAATCTTAGGAGAATGCTGATATGGATGATGTTGGATAGGGCTGTTTAGAGAGACTTGAGGGAGGAATTAACCAATGTGAACGTAAATGAGGACTGCACATGCTCAGAAAAAATGATAGTTCCTCCTTAAGAAGCCGAAGGATTTTAGTTGAGGTTGCTGAAAGATTTTGCTCTTGATATGGATAAAAACAACAAAAAACTTACTTTTCATATTCATACTTCATTTCCTTTTGTGACATGTCATCAGTGATTTGTGATGGGGATGAGCATGTGATATGTTTCTCAGTGAATGGCTCCATCTCGTACATGATATGTGACTTTGGACAAGATATTCACCTCTCTTTTCCTTAGTTTCCACATTCTTATAATGGGATTGTGGGGATTAAGATATGTTTACAGTGCTTATAATTGTCCTTGGCATAGAATAAGCACCATGTGATAGCTGCTATAAAATAATAATAATTATTATTTTGGTAGATTGAGAAATTCCCTTAAGGAAGAAGCTGTTTGCTTCCTTTAACAACCTTAGTATTGTTGATTTTTTTTTTTTAATAGAAATAAGGCACGGAATTCAGGAGCAAATTACTTAGTGTTTAAGATGATTTGTAAAGATATGTCCATATTACCTTTTAAAAATTAAATTGTGAAAAATACTACAGGTGCCCGCCACCATGTCCGACTAAACTCTGAGCCTTTGTACGTGCCAGGTAATGTGCTGTGGCATGGATACTGGGTCTGATGATGCTCCCCTTTTCTTTGCTTGCACAGTAATCAGCCCTCAAGACTCTTCTGGTTTATGAAATCTTTCTTTGTGCCCCCATGCTATGTGTATGTGCTGCCATTAGATCAATTTCACATTATTTTTGGAATTTTTATTTGCATATTTGCTATCCCACTAAGTTGTGTGTTTTCCACACAATTATAAAATTTTTTGAAGATGAAAAATTATGTCTTTTCATTAGCTATAGTGCCTGCTACATAGTAGGTGTGTTTAGATAAATGACTCAATGATAGATAAATCATACTGGACGTGATGGTATTCAAAAGAAAACAGTGCTCCTCGTTTCCCTGTAAGGAGCAAGGAAATCTTTCCTGGAAGCCCCTACGCCAGACATCTCCTTGTACTGGCCCAGGATAACAATCACTGACAAGACAACAGAATTTCCCTAGTTGGCTTAGGTGGAAAAGGTATTTTGTGTTTAACCACAAAGATCACTGCACTGGTTACAAAAGTAATACATGATTATTATAGGAAATTTATGAGTTAATGAAAAGTACAACAAAATAATCTAGCATTACACAAAGAAAACTGTAGTTAACATTGTGCTGTTTGCATTCTAGTTTTTGGTTGTATGTGTATATGTTTGTGTGTATAGAAGAAAATTGCAATCATATTGTATATAGTGTTTTATAGTCTTAATAGTCTAACATAAGCAGTTTTCCATACCATTAAATCATATTCTTCTGAAATGAGACCAATGGCTTAAATTCTTTCATATGGCTGTATTACAAATTATTTAATTGCTTATTGTTGGATTATTTAGATTGTTAGCAGGTTTTTTACTATTGTAAATATGCAGTGAACATCCTTTTATATCAATCATGTACATATCTGGTTATTTCCTTATACTAAATTCCTAGAAGTGGATTAATGAGTGAAAGGGTACAAACACATTCAAAGTTTTTTGATATACTTCTCTTATTATCCTTAAGAAAACTTGGACCAATTACATTTCCAGAAACCTGCATATGAGTGGCAGAATAACTCTATTCTTGCCAGTGTTGGGAATTTTTTTCTTTTTCTTTTTTTTGAGACAGGATCTTGCCCGGTTGACCAGGCCGGAGTGCAGATCACAGCTTACTGTAGGCTCAATTCCCTGGGCTCAAGCAATCTATGAATTATGTTTTCATCGCTAATTTTATAGGCAAAGGTGGTTTCACTCTGCTTTTTTGACTCACAGCGTTATTATTCGTTTAGTCAGCATTTAGTGGATATTTGTTGAAAGAAGAAATCCGTGTTTCTTGATGTGTATATTGTTTATTCACATCTATTATAGACATTATTTTTGCTTTTTTATAGTGATCTACAAAAATTACATAAGATGTACTAGTATTAAGTGTAAAACTCCGTATAATTTATGATATTCTATTTTTAGTTTGTTATTCTGGATATTAGCTTGTTTAGTTTATGGTGTGACAATAATTTATAAATTATCTCAGAGCCTAGTCTGAGATTGATTCCATCATAGTTACATTCTTCCTGGAGCTCCTAATTACATAGAGACCTCATTTTTGGTTCTGACTGAGAAATAAATTATTTCTTTCTTGATTCCTTTATATTATTTATTACATGTCTATGATTTTTCTCACAATCCTTTTCTTGGGAACATACCATTTTATTTATCTTCATATTCTTCCAGATATAAACATCTTTTTTTCTCTATTTAGAAGAGGCATTAAATTATTTTCTTTTTATGCTTTCTCCCTTATTCCTTGGCTCAGATTTATTTTTTCTGTGTGTGTGTGTGTGTGTGTGTGTGTGTGTGCACATGTGAGAGAGAGAGAGAGAGGAGTCTCAGCTCAAGTAAACAATACTTTCCTGTGCTATTTATTAACAGCTACAACTGCTGTTTATTGTTAATATTTATCTCATTTAATCTTCTTTTGTCATTTAAGACTGTTACATATCATTGTGCTTTTCATTTAGAGAGAAATGAAATATTTTGGGCCGTACTGCTAATAGTGCTGTGTGTATCAGAGCTGAGATTAGAACCTAGTTTGCTAGTGATATGTTTGGCTTTCAAATTATAAACTGTACTGGGTTTAGTCTTGCACATAAAAAGAGGCTGAAGTTTCCAAGATGTTGAGAAATTTACAGTTTATTTAAATTTGACTCTTGCTCTCAAGTACATTCTTGTCCCAATTATTTGCAGCTAGAAAAGCAAAAGTCTTCAAGTATAATTTAATATAACCAATAGGAACCACACGACTTTTACAGTCATTTTTGTTATATACTAGTGTTTATACAACTCATGACTTGACAGCCGACCAAACTGTCTTATCCATCTCATATTAACATATTGTGAATGTAGCAGTAACTGGCTTAGCAAAATCTTGAAACCTGTAATATTTGTGGGATACTAAAGTAAACAACTTCGGGGCTTTCAGGTTTGTGTGATGTACAGCCTATCCAGGACACTAATGCTTATTCTCACTGTTGATTCCCTTGCTGATAGGTGTTTAGGCTTGCCAAGAGAGATTATTTCTACCTAGTAGAGGACTCTTGGAGAAAGCCATTGGTTTCTACTTAGAAATATGATAACTAATGATAATAGCTGATAATGAATGGGTGTTTACAATGTGCCAGGCAAAATTGAAATGCTTTATGTGTAATTAATATATTTTATTACTCACAGCAACCCTACTAGGTTTTTCCTATTTTAC
This sequence comes from Cheracebus regulus, assembly GCA_963574635.1. Taxonomy (NCBI): domain Eukaryota; kingdom Metazoa; phylum Chordata; class Mammalia; order Primates; family Pitheciidae; genus Cheracebus; species Cheracebus regulus. The sequence goes on from CAUYQU010098859.1 coordinate 16,839, forward strand.
AGATACGGAAATGGAAGCGTAGACTGGCAAAATAACTTTCCAAGGTCACATAGCTACCTGGAATCCCTACTCTGTAAGGATTCAAACTTCGGCAGTCTGCCTCCAAGTCAGCCTTCTTAATCATTCTGTTATACTGACATTTATTAGATAAAAAGAAAGAGGCACAGGTGAGTCATAAGTGGCTGTTCATGTTTTTGGAAAATATTTGACTTTATGCCTACTGTCAGCTCAAAATAATTAAGCTGGTGCCGTTCATTAAATTTTTATTTTTATTTTTTTGTTAAGTTAGTTATTTGCTTGCATCTGATATTATAATTGGAACATAGTGAGTAAAGTATACTCTTATGTTTGTACAAATTTAGGTTAAGCCTATATTTTCAGTAAAGAAAGTAGTCTTTGAGAAAGAAAGTGTTTGAAACAAAACTTTGAAGAGTGGGTTCAGAATCAAGATAACAGCCACAGAATGATAAGTAATTTGGTCAGTGCTCTGTAATAAATAGCAGAGACTGTGCCTAATTGGTCCTGTGCACCATCTTTAAAAGCTGAATGTTGCAGAAATGGCAGGCTAAATGTTTTGGAGTAACCCAAGCTGACTCTAGGCAGAATTTGTGTTTGACATCTTCTCATTTTGCCTGTCACTGGCACCTGTCTCATTCACCTTTTGTCATTGCCAGATATGGCATGGTGCCTAACAACCTTTACTCACTGTCAAGTCCAGCTGGGTGTGGTGACATGCACCTGTAGTCCCAGCCACTGGGGAGGCTGAGGTAGGAGAATCCCTTGAGCCCACTAATTTGAGGCTATAGTGAGCTGTGACTGCCACTGCATGCCAGTCTGGGCAACAGAGCAAGACCCATTGGTTTAAAACAAAGCAACGACAAAACATGTTTCTCTTAAAATATTAATATTAGTGTTTAATAAAAGGGATATTCTTTTTCAGGGTATTTGCATTTAATAAATCATTCTAAAAGTTTGTGCTTTGGGGTTATTTTTGAGAGTTGACATCTATTGCTATAAACTTACCTGTTAGAATTACTTTTGCTCTGTTCCATAGGATTTGGTGTTTTATGTTTACATTTTCATTTGTCTCAAGAAATTTTTTAATGACTCTTTAAATTAATTTATCTACTCATCAATTGTTTAGCAACATGTTTAATTTCTATGTATTTGTAAAGTTTTTAAGGTTTCCCCTTCTATTGATTTCTAGTTTTATACCATTGTGGTCAGAAAAGCTACTTGGTATCTCTTTTTTTTTTTGAGACAGAGTCTTGCTCTTGTCACCAGACTGGAGTGCAGTGGCATGACCTCAGCTCACTGCAACCTCCGACTCCCTGGTTCAAGCAATTCTCCTGCCTCACCCTCCCAAGTAGCTGGGATTATAGGCACGCACTACCACCCCCAGCTAATTTTTTTTTTTTTTTTTTTTTTTAAAGATGGGGTTTCACCATGATGGCCAGGCTGGTCTTGAACTCCTGACCTCGGGTGATCCACCCACCTCGGCCTCCCAAAGTGCTAGGATTACAGGCGTGAGCCACCGCGCCCGGCCAATTTTTTTTTTATATACTTTTAGTAGAGATGGGGTTTCACCATGTTGGCCAGGATGGTCTTGATCTCCTGACCTTGTGATCTGCCCACCTCGGCCTCCCAAAGTGCTGGGATTACAGGTGTGAGCCAGTGCCCCTGGCCATGATTTTGATATTCTTAAATTTGTAAAGACTTGTTTTATGGCCTAACATATGATTTATCCTGGAAAATGATTGATGTGCAGTTGAGAAGAATGTGTATTCTGTACCTGTTGGACGGAATGTTCTGTAAATGTTTGTTAGGTCCATTTGGTCTGGGGTATGGTTCATATCTGATGTTTCTTTGTTGATTTTTTGTTTGGATGATGTTTCCATTGTTGAAAGTGGTGTGTTAAACTCCTCTACTAGTATTGTGTTACAATCTATCTGTTTCTTGAGATCTGTTATTATTGGCTTTATATATTTAGGTGCTCAGACATTGAGTGCATATACATTTACCCAACATCAGAGCACCTAAATATATGATATACACTTTTGCTGAATTGACCAACCCCATTATCATATATTAATATAATGACCTTCTTTGTCTCTTTTTACAGTTTTTGACTTAAAAGTCTATTTTATCTGATAAAAATATAGCTACTCTTGTTCTGTTTTGGTTTTCATTTGCATGAAATATCTTTTTCCATTTATTCACTTTTAGTCTATTTGTATTCTTATTGGTGAGGCAAGTCTTTTGTAGGCAGCATATAGTTGGGTTTTGTTTTCTTTTGTGTTTTACTCCATTTAGCCATTTTGTGTCTTTTAATTGGAAAATTTAATCCATTTACATTCAAAGTAATTACTGATAGGTAAGGATTTACTACTGTCATTTTGTTAATTGTTTTCTAGTTTTGTAAAATCTTTGTTTCTTTTTTTCTCCATTTGAGGTTAAGAGATTTTGTCTAGTAGTGTATTTTGATTCCTTGCTTTTTATTTTTAATGTATCTATTATAGGTTTTTGCTTTGTGGTTACTATGGGGCTTATTAAAGTATGCCTCATAAAAGATTATTTTATGCTGATAGCAACTTAACTTTGATTGAAAAGAAAATACTCTTAACTCCACTTCCCCATTTTGAGTTTTTGATGTCACAATTTATGTCTTTTTATATTGCATATCCCTTAACAAATTATTGTAGCTGTTATTTTTAATTGTGTTGTCTTAACCTTCATAAAAAAATACGTGATTTACATACTACCATTACATTATTAGAGTATTCAGAATTTGTGTACTTGCTTTTACCAGTGAGTTATGTACTTTCAAATGGTTTTATGTTTTTCATTACTATCCTCTTCTTTCATCTTGAAGAATACTCTTTAGCATTTCTTGTAAGACAGGTCTGGTGCTGATGAATTCCATCAGCTTTTGCTTGTCCAGAAGTGTTTATTCTTTTCTTCATTTCTGAAGTACAGCTTTGGTATAGTATTCCTGGTTGATAGTTTTAATTTTTTTTCTTTAGAACTTTGAATATATTATCCCACTGTCTCCTAGCCTACAGTGTTTTTGCTTAGAAGTCTCCTGTTAGGCATATTAGTACTCCCTTATACATTATTTGCTTCTTTTCTCTTGCTGCTTTCAGATCCTCTCCTTGTGTTTGATCTTTGACATTTTGATTATAATATGTTGTGGGTAGTGTTATTTGGATTAAATCTGATTGGATACTCTTGATCTTCCTGTACCTGGTTAGCTATAGCTTTCTCCAGGTTTGAAATACTTTCTGTTATTATTTCTTTAATACGCTTTTTACTACTTTCTCTTTTTCAAGTTTTCCCCCTTGAACACCAGTGACCCACATATTTGCCCTTTAGACATTACCCCACAAATCCTGTAACTTCATTCCTTTTTCCTTTTTCACCTTTAATTATGTATTTTCAATTAACCTGTCTTTGAGTTCACTGATATTCCTCTAATTGAACAATTCTGCTATTGATGCCTTCTATTGGATTTTTTATTTTGTTCATTGTAGTTCTTAACTCCAGACTTTGTTTGATTTTTAAAAATTTTCAATCTCTCTGTTAAATTTCTCTGATGAGTTTGTGAATTTTTTCTCTCTACTTTATTGAAGTTAGCCAAAGTTCCTTAAAACAGGGATTTTGAATTTCTGTCAGGCAGCTTTTCTGTAATCCTCTTTTTAGGATCAGTTATTGGCAACTTATCTTGTCCTAAAACATGTTTTTCCTCCTTTGACCCACTGATTATTTAGTAGTGCATTGTTCAGTTTCTGTATTTGTGAATTTCCATTGAAACTTCCTGCATTTATTTTTAATTTCTTTCTTTGTGATCAGAGCACATGTGTTATATTACTAATGCTCTTTTAAATATATTAAGACTTATTTTATGGCCTAGCATACGATCTGTTTAGGAGAATATTGCATGTTACCTTGAGAAAAATGTGTATTCTATTGGGTGGAGAGTTCTATAGATGTCTGTTAGATCTAATTGGTTTATAATGTTATTCAGGTGTTCTGTTTTCTTGTTGATTTTCTTTCTAGTTGTTTTATCTATCACTGAAAATGACAGTGTGAAGTTTCTAGCTATTAATATTTAATTATCTGTTTTTCCCTTTGTTTCTGTCAATTTTTGCTTCATGAATTTTGGTTCTTAGTTGTGTCTTTTTATAATGGTTATATCTTCCTGATGGATTGACCATTTTATCATTAACAAAATGTCCCTCTCCATCTCTAAAAACTTTTTGTTTTAAAATTTATTTTTCTGATGTCAGTATAGCCACACTAACTTTCTTGTTTTTGCATGTTTACATATCTTTTCCATCCTTTTACTTCCAATTTGTTTGCATTTTTTACTCTAAAGTGTGTCTTCTATAGACACCATATAGTTTGATCATGTTTTCTTAAAGTCTGACAATATTTGTCTTTTGATGAGATTGTTTTTGTCAGGGGTTTTTTTTGAGAAACATTCTTTTCTTGAGACAGAGTCTTGTTCTGTTGCTCAGACTGGAGTGCAGTGGCATGACCTTGGCTCACTGCAACCTCTACTTCCCAAGTTCAAGCAATTCTCACCGCAGCCTCCTGAGTAGTGGGATTACAGACATACGACACCATGCCCAACTAATTTTTTCTATTTTTAGTAGTGACAGGATTTCACTGTGGTAGCCAGGCTGGTCTCAAATTCTTGGCCTCAAGTGATCCACCCACTTGGCCTCCCAAAGTGTTGGGATTATAGGTGTGAGCCATTGCAACCAGCTAACTTCTGTTGATTTTAGTGGTAAAAGTTACGATGTGTTCCATCCCAACCTAAGATTTGCAAGTATTTTCTACAAATAGAAAAATATATCGAGCAATGAAAACTTTTTATTAGTAAATGATTCAAAATTGAATAAATGTAGTTTGTACATAAAATGTGTTAAAATGATGCTTTGCTGCTTCAGTAAAAAAGAGGAGCCTTGCTGAGATTGATAAGGAGGAAGGAGTCATTCTTTTGAAGGTGGTTGGTGAGTCAGGTGATGGACTTTTAAGGTGTGCATTCAGCAGCAGAAGTACTTAATAATATTAATTGTATTTTTCCTTGTGGATTCTTACAGTAGAAGAAACTCCTAATGTGGAAACCTTTGGTGTATCAGTAGAATGGGATCTTGAGGTAAAAAAAAAAAAAAAAAGGCAAGATGTAAGTTTGCTTCCCTTTTTGTAATTTGCAGTTCATACACCTCCTTGCAGGATGTTATATTAGTTTCCAGAAGCTGCTATAGCAAATTACTACAAACTTGATGGATGAAGAGAACAGAATCATGTCTTGTTGCAGTTCTGGAGGTTAGAAGTGTGAAACCTGACAGGGCCACATTCCCTCTGGGGACTCTTGCTTCCTCCCACTTCTGGCGGCCAGCATGGCATTCCTGGGCTTGTGGCTGCATCCCTCCAATCTCTGCTTTTGTCTTCACATCGCTGCCTCATCTGTGTCTGTCTCCAGCTCCCTCTGCCCCTCTCATAAGGATGCAAGTGGCCCACCCAGATATTCCAGGACAAGCTCCTTCTCTCAAGATCCTGAATATTACCATTTTGTAGTTGTTGTTGTACAAGGTAATAGTCATTCCTTTGCCATATAAAGTAATATTCACAGGTCCCATGTGCTAGCTTGGGAATGAGGTGGCAACATTTGGGCTAATAATTCTTTGTTGTGGGGGACTGTCCTGTGCATGGTAGATGTGTTAGCAGTGTTCCTGGCCTCTGCCCACTGGATGCCAGTTGACATCCTCCTCCCAGCTGTGACCACCAAAAATATCTTCAAACATTGTCAAGGGTCCCCTCTAGGGTAAGACTGTCCCTTGTTAATGACCACTGCTTTAACCTAATTAGAGTCCATTCTTACCCCATTCAAATATGCTGGCTGGGAAATTTCCAGTCTTGTTAAGAAGGGGGAATGTGGAGAATGGATGCTGGACAAGTGATTGCTCCTCTCTACTACACCTAACATTCTGTTGAGGTCCACAAAAAAGTTGCGGCTTTTTCATCATGACCAAGGCATGGGAGAGGTGGTACATATAATGGTTCCCAGAGTGCCCCTACGAGACCAATAAAACATAGCAAAGCTACATGATAAGTAGGTTGAAATGTATGTAAATTGTTCGGGTGAGTCTGTCTCAGGGTTTCTGTACTTGGCAATACCTAAAGGCTTCATGTAAAGCATGAAGGGCTCCAGAAAGAACCCGCTCTTTGCTTTCAGTTGTATTCTGTATGTTTAATATACAGCAGAGCAGAAGCAATCAGCTCTCCCTGATGTTACCTATCCCATAAATTGTCTTTCCTTATGTCTACATATTTTCTTCTTTATTCGATTTTATTAAGAGATCATATTATCTCCAGCTTTGCTGGTCTAGAACCTCTGTTCATCTTAAGCTTCTCAAGGAGAAAGAGACTATTATAATCATCTTTCAATGAGTTTGTGAAAGCAATTCCCCCATTTCAGCACTGTGCCTCATAGGGCTTAAAATTTGACCAAATGACTTGACTCTACATACATCCTTCCCAGACCCTTTAAGACTACTACTGCTTCTCCCCTAGAGGTTTTCTCTACCTTTTGGAAAACAGGTAGGGGAAAAGGGATCTAGAAATAGCAGTATTCATCATGATAGCCAAAAATGGATAGAAGGAAAAGAGATTCATTTTACTGTGGTAATTAAAGTGAGAATGGGAGAGTAAGAAGGCATGCTGCTGCTTTTTCAGGAGTCTTGGCAAATGTTCTAGTTTTAAAAGAGAAAGAGACACAGCCAACTAGGTTGAAATGATGTAGAGTTCATCCTTCCACAGTCATACTTTACTGAGCCATTTTTCAATAAATGGACTAAATTGTCCCTTGGAACTCAGTAGGTGGTGCTCTTGTGCCATAGCATAGCATCGGCTTTGGAGAGGTTCTGAGAGCACAGTGGCTGGTTCCAGGGCCTGTATCCTGTCGGTCCCCTTGTGTAACTGCCAGGCACACCACCTGGAGGACATCACATGGCTGGTTTGGTGAGCTGCTTTCTGTCTTTGGAAATGAGGGGGTGAATTAGGGTCTTTACCTTCTCTAACCTGTCTGAGCTCTGCCTTCCAGGGGAACCTAAGTGAGAAGCTTACTGACCTTTTAAGGAAAAAAACTGTGACTTTACTCTTTATCCGAACAACTATAATGTGTTTTGTTACCAGTTTCCTAAGATTTTTTTTGCTGTTATTCTTCCATGACTCCCTAAATCAAAGTTCCTTTCCACATAACTCAGGCTATCATTCTTATGTTTTCCTTTATGTTAATGTTTGTTTCCTGTTTTTAGTTTCAGAGAAGATGCAGTAGAATGAAATATATAGTAGAGAAATTTGGAAGTGATGAAAGAATACAGATGAAAGCCATCAAGTTCATACAGCAGCTAGTAGTAACTTAGCTGACAATTGGCAGGAGCACATTGCTTTACTCCTTTTGCTATGTAATGAGTTCCTTGGTCCAAACTTGGTTGTGATACCATGATGGTGAATAAGGAATCCAGTCAAGTCCACATTTGGTGATGCTGGAGAAGTGTGGTGGGCAAGGAAGATAAATTTAAATCCAGAGTGAGTTTTCTATTGCAAGGAGGGCAAATCTGTTGCCAGAAGTTACCAGAACATTTTGGGGTCTGCTTTTTCAGCAAGTTTCTGTAGGGGTTATATAAAGCGAAAGTTGCCTCATCTATATCCACCAACTGGTAGGAGAGAGGCAGAATGCTAGTGGGACTCACAGCCTGGATGTGCTGATCTGACCCATTCAGTCACCTGTGGTGTGGAAAGGCTACCGGCCAGATCCGAGTGAGGCCGGGCTGTGGGGCTAGCCCCTGAGCCCCTGAGCTGTGTGGCTGCAGATCCAGTAATGTGCAGTGTGTTTTGACAAGACAGAGCACTTCCTCTCCAGTCTACTGTCCAGTATCTTGTGAACTGAGTTTTTCAGTTTTAATGTCTATAGTTCTGATTTACATGCTTCTTAGTTGATTGTTTTTGAGCCATTTTTAATTTCTGCCTTTTTGATTTATACTTTCTTATCTTTTTTAATTAGCTTTTTAAAAAGCACCCTAAATATACTTGTTTTTGTTGGTGTTCTTAATCACCTTAAATATATTTTGTTGGGATTACTTTAGTATCTTACATATACTTTGTTGGGATATTTTAGCATCTAAATATATCTTTCGTTGGACTGATTAACTTCATCTAAAGTGAATTTATGATCTAATACCTGATTTAGTTGCATTTATTTCTTTAGAACTTTGGTTAAATGACATGTTTTGAATGAGGTTTTAAACAACTTTTTTCACTCATTCAGTCATTTTTTGTATTTCTCCCTCTCTGCACACTCTTCCCTGTGTAGCCCTGTTTTGCTTGTCTCTGTCTGGCTTCCATGGAGCTTGGGTACAGAACCAACTTTCACAGTTGGGGCTCCTGGGCAGTCACAGGCAACTTCATGGAGTGCCTGGTCGTGGCTAGCAGATGTCCTCCATCCTCCCTAGACCACCACTCCATAGGCAGCAAGGAAGCTGCCAGCCCTGCTTCAGGCATGGAGGGGTAGGGCTCCAGTCAGCATCTTCCATTCTACCTTCCAACAGGGGTGCTAGTTTCTTTCTCTGTCCTTTGTGCCTCTAGCCCCCAATCTTTCTGAGACCTAAACCTACAGTTTCATTGCCCGTTTGGATTCTAGCATAGGAGGGGCTGGCTGCTCAAGGTTTTGTCCTCAGGGCCTTGCCTCTTTGTGTTTCTGTCCCATATCTGTTTCATAGAAATGTTTATTTTTTGTGTGTGCTTGCCTGCATCCTTTTCCTTTTTTATGTTTCTCCTCTCATTGCTATATGTTTGAAGTAGAGAGAATCCATTAGAGAGCGAATTCACTGTGCCATCTTAACTGGAAGTCATGTGAGCAGAGAATTTTAAGGAAGAAAAGTCAGATATTTGGTTTTACATAGTACTAAAAGCTAACCACAAGAATGCTTCCTGTGAGAGCTCAGTGACCCATAGTATACATTTATTTAAACTCTGCCTGAGGCTTGCAGGCCCTAAAAGGTGAGTGGGATTAGGCAGGTGGGATTTATTAGAATGCTATGGTCCTCTATGCTAAAGGTTTCACCTTCTATTTTTCATTTTGATGGTGATTTTAAAAAATTCATGTTTCCACACACTTAAATGCCTACAATTCTAACCAAGTAATGTCTTAAGATTTCAGTACCTGCAGTTGTGTTTGTATTGGTGCCAAGGAGCACTACTTTAAATACAGGGAGATATTACAAAAGAACAAAGGTGAAAATGTAAATAATGTGTTTGAGCTAACTAAGAGACTGCCATTGCACAGTCGTTCTGAAGAGAAAAGTGATAGGTGAATTAATCTGTCTCCCAGCATGTCAGTACTGGCCAGTCAACAGAACCTGCCTGTCAGTACCAAGCTCATATGGTTAGTCCAAAGTGAGTTTCAATGACTGCATCATTGATCATGGTGAATTAATTTTGTCAGTTTAAATTTTACTCATTTTGTATATTTGTTGGTATTCTTACATTTTTTGTTTTGTAGTTGTATAAGAGTTATAAGCATAAGGTTTTTCTGCTTTATGTTTGTTAATATTTAACTGACAAGAAAAATGACTTTAGATAATACTGGGAGCTCTCAATAGTTTTTAAGTTTGAGAACCATGGGTCAAATGGTAACTTAACTCTTGCTGTGCATTGCAGCAAGCACCTTGCATTTGATTTTGATGTCTTTAGCTCGCTCCTGCTCATGCTTCCTACGTGCTTAGCTCAGGGTCATTGCTGTCTGGGGCCTCTGACACTTCCTTGCCTGGCTGGTACCCCTTCCTCATGCTCCCTGCAGCCCCCTGTGTCTCCTTCTCTCCCAGTCTTTCCCTTTTAAGTGTTATCTGTTATGAGTCCCAGTTTCTTTATTAGCCATAAGTTACTTGAGAGCAGGGAACACTGTCATCTTTCTGTTTGCAATGATTTTCAGGGTTCTTGTCATAAAATAGGCTCCTAATAAATGTATGGGTTTCCTTGTTTTTGTTTAGGTAGCAATAAATTACCTATGGAACCAAGAGGAGAAAGAGGCAGAAATAACTTGGAGCCAAGTCACCAGTCACAAAGGCAAGAAGAAGCTTCCTAATATTTTAACAACTAATGTGCTCCTCAACCACTTTCTAACTGGTCTCACCAAAACCCAGCAGTCTTACTGTCAGGTAAGTGAAGTTGAGGACAAGAATGCAAGGAAGGGAAGTAATCATTGTAACAGAACGGATGAGGGCAGGCTGATATTTTTCGAGTCCGAATGATGACTCTTCGGTGCTCTGATAGAGAACAGGATCAGGGGTTTCTGTCTTAGCAGCCTCAAAGGGGAGCACTGCGGTGAAGGGATGCTTTTACTTTGAAGCCAAGTCCAGAGAAGAGCTCTCCCACCGCCACTGGGGACATGGGTGGGAGAATTGAGCTTAGTAAATCCCCAGAGTTATCTGCTAGATTCAATTTCCTTAATTCTTTGCAGAGCCATCTGAAGAGTATGTATACATACTCTGCACCTGGATTGAAGTTGCCTCCTCCAATTCCTTAGACCCAGATTTTGTTTACAATTGAGGTTTGTTTGAAATTATCTGCAAATTTCAAGTCTTCTGTTTTGATTAGACTATCTCAGAGGTAGAACACTGCTGACTCAACAGAGAAATAGCCAGCTCCTCCTAGTGGAACTTTTCTTAAAACCTTATTGGTTTTAGGGGGAAAAATACTATTTGTTTCTTTCATGAGCACTTCATGGAAACAAGAATATTTTATTGTGATTTTCAAAAAAGAAAGCTGGTAAATTGACCAATCTTACCCTGTGAAGTGAAGCAAAGAATCATTACATTTCAGCAAATTAAAAATAGTTATCAGGCTTTCATCAAGGAGGAGGAAGAATCTTGTCAACTTAAGGGGAATTGAACATAAATTTCTTAATTTTATATTTGATTATATTTTAGGGGCTTTAAATGTTTTCTGACAAGGTCATGATGCCCCTAGTTGATGACATTGATTGGAAGCTAGGTATTTGATTTGTCTCATTTTCTTTTTCCATAAATAGTGTGTTTTATAGCATTCTCTCCTGTTTGGTGCTAATTTCATGAGAGAAAGGACTTCATGCTGAGGAGAAATGGGAAAAAAGTGCTCCTTATTCAAGGTGCCTCCAGTTTGAGAAGGTTATGTGATCCATATCTGGCATGAGTAGACTTAGCTCTCTGGGCTTTGAGATGTTTAAGATCAAAGGAAAGCATTTTCAGACTTTCTTGTCCCCCCGATAGGTACCATATGTAGCCATTTTTGTGTGGTTTAAAATGAGCTTTGTTTTAAATGTTGACAATCTTGGAGCTACAAGGGTTTCTATCAATATAAAATCAGTCTGGGCGGATCACCTGAGGTCGGGAGTTCAAGACCAGCCTGACCAACATGGTGAAACCCCATCTTTAAAAAAAAAAAAAAAAAAAAATTAAAAAAAAAAAAATCAGTCTGAATTTTATCTGTTTTATTTTTCCTCTACAGTAGCCTTGGTGGGTTTGTTTGTTTGTTTACGTATTTATTTTCCATATATTTGTTCAGTACATATTTATCACACCCCTACAATGTGCCATGTACTGTGTGAGTTCGTGGGTTTCAAAATATGCTCAGCAAACTAGGTTCTGAGATGTGTCAGCTAGGATGTGTTTGACTGCAAGTAACAGGAAAGCCAAAGAATAGTGGATTAAGCAAAAAGAGCAGTTCCACAGTCGACTCCGTCATTGCCTCAACTATGCTATGAGGACACAGGGCTGTGATTCTTTTGTGCTGTTTGCAGTACGTTGGCCAGTCCTCTCAGGCTTCCTTATCCCTGGGTCTCAAGGTGACTTTTGCCATTCTGAGTGTCATGGAAAGACTACTGTGTTGGATATGGAAAAAAGTGAACTCATTTAAAACTGAGAAATCTTTCAGTTGAAGTTTAGTTCTCATGCCCTAGAGTTCCATAACATGCACGTTCCTACAGTTTGATACTAGAGCAAAAGTAAATGCCATGGCTGGTCTGTATTAGCCATTCCCAAAACGTGGCTGAGGGCGCAGGGTCCCTGAGACCCTTTCAAGAAAAAGTATTTTTATAATAATGCTAAGCTGCTATTTGCCTTTCCACTCACATGTTCTCACTAATGTGCAGTGGCATTGTCAGGAGGTTACATGATAGATGATGATGCCATTGTTCTGACAGCTGATGGAATGTGTGCTTGTATATTTTGTCTTTAATTTTTCTCAGTTTTAGTTTCTGGTGGTAAACATTTACTTATATAACTCACATAAACAAAAACTCTTTGGGGTCCTCAGTAATGTTGAAGGGTGTAAAGGGGTCCTGAGAACAAAACATTTGAAATTACCTGGTCTGCGTGAATCAAGGTTCATCCTGGCACTGGGGGATATCCCAGTCTCCCTAAGACATGTGGCCCTGCGATTCCTGGACAAAACTCTTAACAAAGAGGAAATGGAGGGCTTAGGCCTGCTGGCTGGGCAACTAGCAGTGTGTGCAGCACTGCTCTGAGTGGTCATGGAGGGGAGGGCAGGGTGGGGATGCAGGATGTTCTCCAGGCCCCACCTCTGCTGGACCAGCCATGACTGGAGCTACTCCAGGTTTGTCGTTTCTGTGTTGTTGGTTTTTTAATTGTGGTATATATCAATAAGATTATAACCATCTTAACCACTTTTACGTGTAATTCAGTGGCATTGATTACATTAACATTGTTTAACCATTGCCGCCATCCACCTCCAGAACTTTCCCGTTATCCCGAACAGAAACTGTACCCTATAAGCAGTAACTCTCTGTTACTGTCTTCCCTTATGAATTAATTTGACTCTGTAAATTTGACTATTCTAGTTACCTCATCTATGTGGAATCACAGAATATCTGTCTTTCCGTGTCTGTCTGATTTAACTAAGCATAGTGTTTTCAAGATTTATTCCTGTGTGTGTCAGAATGATATTGCAGTGTGTGCATGTACCACACTTTGTGTATTTGTATATCCTTTTCTCCACTGATGGATATTTGAGTTCTTATTTTTGGCTATTGAGTTCTTTGTGCTGCTGTGAATGTGGGCGTACAAATATAAATCCTGCTTTTAATTCTTTTGATTATATACCTAGAAGTGGGATTGCTGGATCAATGGTAATTCTATGTTTAGTTTTTTTTTTTTTTTTTAGGAACTACCATACTGTTTTCCATAGCAGCCTTACCATTTTACATTTCCAGCAGCAGTGTACAAGAGTTCTGGTTTCTCTGTGTCCTCATCAATGCTTGTTGTTTCCTTGATAGTAGCCATTCTAAGTGAAAAGAGATGGTTTTCTGTTTGTTTTTAATGAATTAGGATGCATTGCCCCAGTCTGTCACCCAGTGTCTCTTCCCTCTTTGTTTTCTTTCTTCAGACACTGCTTAAGTGTTTTGATGCTTTTACTTCCTTCTACTCTCATGAATTGTGCTTGGTGAGCTCCATATTCTTGTCAGGTACATTTTCCATGAAGTTTTTGAATATATCCTTCTCTTAAAGGACAGAATTCACCAAAATGAAGAACATTTAGCCCTGAGGTAAAACTCTTTGTTGCCTGCAGTACTTTGAGTCTGAGCCATGTTATCTCAGTGACTCAGACTATGAACCCCTGTGGACAGTGGTGTATCTTTGTACCATGGCGATTTGAGTTCATAAAATACTACTTAGCAAGCAACCAAACTCTTGAGCAATTTATATGTGTGAGAAGAAGGGCAATGGCAGTGGTGCTAAGCTGGTGCCATTGTGAACTGGTCCCTTTTCAGTATCTTGTATGTTTGCACGGCCCCATGGCTGGTTTCCCTGGGAACTTTATCCCACCATTTCACCTATTCCTGCTTCTGAAGGATCTGTTCCCATGTAGCAGGAAACGGGGATAGGTGCAAACATGTGCGGATCCTTCACTGGACACTGCCTTCTGTTCCAGCATCTGTTCTCTTTGCTCATAGGACTTTGCTTTAGTCCCCTCTGCGTAGGAATTTCTGAAGGTCACTTTTATTTTCTCCCGGAAATACTTACTGAGGGATCTAACAACTTCTGTTGTTTTTAGTTTGCATATGTGGAGAAGGTGAAATCATGGTTGGTTTTGATTCCTAAGGGACTGGGTAAATGCACCAAAAGATACATTACTCAAGAAGTGGAAAATGTGAATTTCCTTCTGATTTTTCATGCCATTTGCTTTTGCTGCATTAGTATATGCTGTGCGTGTGTGTGCAAAATACTTGCTAAAATCCTGAGTTTTCAAGAAATACGTTATAAAACATCAACCTTTTTTATTTCTTAAAATATGCTAAATGATTTTTTTCTAAGAGCTAGTAATGAAATGAATTTAGGTACAGACACTAGGCAGAATCATAAGAAAGTCAAGGATTTACATATGGAGCAAGATAAAGGATTTTGGTATTGAGCAAAAAATGTATAGTCAGCTGTCCATTATCTAATAGGTTTGTAGATTACCTGAGATGAAGAATTAGTACATTTGTCAAAAAAGTTGAAATTACCATAAATCTGAAGAATCAGCCCCAATTTTCAAGGCATGCATTTTTTTGAACTCCATGGAAGCCACCTTGTGTGTCTGCTTTAGTGTAACACTGTCTTATTCCTGCCTGAGTAGTGAATTGAATGTCTCTCCCTCTTTGTGGCAAAGCCCTCTTGGGCAAAGCAGAAGCTTACAGCTAAGATAAGGGGCCCAGGAAGCAGGTTTTGAATTTTCCCCTTCTTAAAGCCAGAACTGGCAAAATGGAGTCATTATTTGAGGACAGAAAGGAAAAGAAGGGAGCAAGTGCTAGGACTGTATCTCTGCCCATCCTGGTGGGTGATTTTAATATTTTCAGATGGAGAACTCAGGCAAAAAACAGAAAATACATACTGTTTCAACAATTTGAAAATTTTTATTGTATTCATCAAGTACTGTCCATCACATTTATAAACTTGATTCACATTTATAAACTGTAATACTTTTTCTTTTTTTCCATGCCTGTGGGGTGATTGTTTATGGAAAATGTGAATCTGGAAGTTTATTATTATTATTATACTTTAAGTTCTGGCATACACATACAGAACGTGCAGGCTTTTTACATAGGTATACAAGTGCCATGGTGGTTTGCTGCACCCATCAACCCGTCATCTATATTAGGTATTTCTCCTAATGGTATCCCTCCTCTATCTCTCCGCCCCCCAACAGGCCCCAGTGTGTGATGTTCCCCTCTCTGTGTCCATGTGTTCTCATTGTTCAGTTCCCACTTATGAGCGAGGACATGTGATGTTTGGTTTTCTGTTCCTGTGTTAGTTTGCTGAGAGTGATGGTTTCCAGCTTCATCCATGTCCCTGCAAAGGACATGAACTCATCCTTTTTTATGGTTGCATAGTATTCCATGGTGTGTATGTGCCGCATTTTCTTTCTCCAGTCTATCATTGATGGGCATTTGGGTTGGTTCCAAGTCTTTGCTATTTTGAATAGTGCTGTAATAAACATACATGTGTCTTCATAGTTGAATGATTTATAATCCTTCGGGTATATACCCAGTAATGGGATTGCTGGATCAAATGGTATTTCTAATTCTAGATCCTTGAGGAATCACCACACTGTCTTCCACAGTGGTTGAAGTAATTTACACTCCCACCAACAGTGTAAAAGTGTTCCTATTTCTCCACATCCTCTCTGGCATCTGTTGTTTCCTGACTTTTTAATGATTGCTATTCTTACTGGCGTGAAATGGTATCTCATTGTGGTTTTGATTTGCATTTCTCTGATGACCAGTGATGATGAGCTTTTTTTCATATGTTTGTTGGCTGCATAAATGTCTTCTTTTGAGAAGTGTCTGTTCTTATCCTTCACCTGCTTTTTGATGAGGTTATTTTTTTTTTTCTTGTAAATTTGTTTAAGTTCCTTGTAGATTCTGGATATTAGCCTTTTGTTGGATGGATAGATGGCAAAATTTTTCTCCTATTCTGTAGGTTGTCTGTTTACTCTGATAATAGGTTTTTTTTTTTTTTTTTTTTTGCTCTGCAGAAGCTCTTTAGTTTAATTAGATCTCATTTGTCAACTTTTGGCTATTGTTGCCATTGCTTTTGGTGTTTTAGTCACGGAGTCTTTGCCCATGCCTATGTCCTGAATGGTATTGCCTAGGTTTTCTTCTAGGGTTTTTATGGTTTTAGGTCTTATGTTTAAGTCTTTAGTCCATCTTGAGTTAATTTTTGTATAAAGTGTAAGGAAGGGGTCCAGTTTCAGTTTTCTGCATATGACTGGCCAGTTTTCCCAATACCATTTGTTAAATAGGGAATCCTTTCCCCATTGCTTGTTTTTGTCAGGTTTGTCAAAGATCAGATGGTTGTAGATGTGTGACATTATTTCTGAGGCCTCTGTTCTGTTCCATTGGTCTATATCTCTGTTTTGGTACCAGTACGATGCTGTTTTGGTTACTGTAGCCTTGTAGTATAGTTTGAAGTCAGGTAGTGTGATGCCTCCAGCTTTGTTCTTTTTGCTTAGGGTTTTCTTGGCTATATGGTCTCTTTTTTGGTTCCATATGAAATTTAAAGTAGTTTTTTCTAATTCTGTGAAGAAAGACAATGGTAGCTTGATGAGGATAGCATTGAATCTATAAATTACTTTGGGCAGTATGGCTATTTTCGCTATATTGATTCTTCCTATCCATGAGCATAGAATGTTTTTCCATTTGTTTCTGTCTTTCTTACTTCCTTGAGCAGTGGTTTGTAGTTTTCCTTGAAGAGGTCCTTCACATTCCTTGTAAGTTATATTCCTAGGTATTTTATTCTTTTCATAGCAATTGTGAATGGGAGTTCACTCCTGAATTGGCTCTCTATTATTGGTGTATAGAAATGCTTGTGATGTTTGCGCATTGATTTTGTATCCCAAGACTTTGCTGAAGTTGCTTTTCAGCTTAAGGAGATTTTGGGCTGAGATGATGGGGTTTTCTAAATATACAATCATGTCACCTGCAAACAGAGACATTTGACTTCCTCTCTTCCTATTTGAATAAACTTTCTTTCTCTTGTCTGATTGCCCTGGCCAGAACTTCCAATACTGTGTTAATAGGAGTGGTAAGAGAGGGCATCCTTGTCTTGTGCCAGTTTTAAAAGGGAATGCTTCCAACTTTTGTTGATTCGGTATGATATTGGCTGTAGATTTGTCATAAATAGCTCTTATTATTTTGAGATACATTCCATCAATACCTAGTTTATTGAGAGTTTTTAGCATGAAGGGATGTTGATTTTTGTCAGAGGCCTTTTCTGCGTCTATTGAGATCATGTGGTTCTGTTTATGTAATGGATTACATTTATTGATTTGCATATGTTGAAGTAGCCTTGCATCTCAGGGATGAAGTCGACTTGATTGTGGTGGATAAGCTTTTTGATGTACTGCTGGATTCTGTTTGCCAGTATTTTATTGAGGATTTTTGCATTGATGTTCATCATGGACATTGGCCTGAAATTTTCTTTTTTTGTGTGTCTTCACCAGGTTTTCGTATTAGGATGATGCTGGGTTCATAAAATGAGTTAGGGAAGAGTCCCTCTTTTTCTGTTGTTTGGAATAGTTTCAGAAGGAATAGTACCAGCTCCTCTTTGTACCTCTGGTAGAATTCAGCTGTGACTCCATCTGGTCTTGGGCTTTATTGGTTGGTAGGCTATTAATTACTGCCTCAATTTCAAAACTTGTTATTGGTCTATTCAGGGATTCGATGACTTCCTGGTTTAGTCTTGGGAGGGGGTATGTGTCCAGGAATGTACCCACTTCTAGATTCTCTGGTTTATTTGCTTAGAGATATTTATAGTATTCTCTGATTGTAGTTTGTATTTCTGTGGGATCAGTGGTGATGTCCCCTTTATCATGTTTTATTGTGTCTATTTGATTCCTTTCTTTTCTTCTTTATTGGTCTGGACAGTGGTCTATCTATTTTGTTACTCTTTTCAAAAAACCAACTCCTAGATTCATTGATTTTTTTTTTTGGACGGGCTTTTCATGTCTCTATCTCTTTCAGTTCTGCTCTGTTCTGATCTTAGTTATTTCTTGTCTTCTAGCTTTTGAATTTGTTTACTCTTAGTTCTCTAGTTCTTTAAATTGTGATATTAGGGTATTGATTTTAGATCTTTCCCTCTTTTCTCCTGTGGGCATTTGGTGCTATAAATTTCCCTGTAAACACTGCTTTAGCTGTGTCCCAGAGAGTCTGGTACACTGTGTCTTTGTTCTTATTGGTTTCAAAGAACTTACTTATTTCTGTCTTAATTTTGTTATTCAGAAGTCATTCAGGCACGGATTGTTCAGTTTCCATGTAGTTGTTCAGTTTTGAATGAGTTTCTTAATCCTGAGTTCTAATTTGATTGCAGTGTGGTCTGAGAGACTGTTGGTTATGATTTCCATTCTTTTGCATTTGCTGAGGAGTATTTTACTTCCAATTATTTGGTCAACTTTAGAGTAAGTACAATGTGGTGCTGAGAAGAATGTATGTTCTGTTGATTTGAAGTGGAAAGTTCTGTAGATGTCTGTTAGGTCTGCTTGGTCCAGAGCTGAGTTTAAGTCCTGAATATTCTTGTTAATTTTCTGTCTCGTTGATCTGTCTGATATTGACAGTGGGGTGTTAAAAGTGTCCCACTATTATTGTGTGGGAGTCTAAGTCTCTTTATAGGTCTCTAAGAACTTGCTTTATCAATCTGGGTGCCCCAGTATTGGGTACATATATACTTAGGATAGTTTGCTCTTCTTGTTGCATTGGTCCCATTACCATTATGTAAAGCCCTTCTTTGTCTTTTTTGATCTTTGTTGGTTTAAAGTCTGTTTTATCAGAGACTGGGATTGCAACCCCTGCTTTTTTTTTTTTTGCTTGGTAAATCTTCCTCCATCCCTTTATTTTGAGCCTGTGTGTGTCTTTGCACATGACATGGGTCTCCTGAATACAGCACACTGAGAGGTCTTGACCCTTTATCCAATTTGCCAGTCTGTGTCTTTTAATTGGGGCATTTAGCCCATTTACATTTAAGGTTAATCTTGTTATGTGTGAATTTAATCCTGTCATTATGATGCTAGCTAGTTATTTTGCCCTTTAGGTGATGCAGTTTCTTCATAGTGTCAATGGTCTTTACAATTTGGTATGTTGTTGTGGTGGCTGGTTCATTTTTCCTTTCCATATTTAGTGCTTCCTTCAGGAGGTCTTGTAAGGCAGACCTGGTGGTGACAAAATTTCTTAGCATTTACTTGTCTGTAAAGGATTTTATTTTTCCTTCACTTATGAACCTTAATTTGGCTGGATATGAAATTCTGGCTCAAAAATTCTTTGTTTTAAGAATGTTGAATATTGGCCCCTTCTCTCTTCTGGCTTGTAGGGTTTCTGCAGAGAGATCTGCTGTTAGTCTGATGGGCTTCCCTTTGTGGGTAACCTGACCTTTCTCTCTGGCTGCCCTTAACATTTTTTCCTTCATTTCAGCTTTCTTGAACCTGATGATTATGTGTCTTGGGATTGCTCTTCTCAAGGAGTATCTTCATGGAGTTCTCTGTATTTCCTGAATATGAATGTTGGCCTGTCTTGCTAGGTTGGGGAAGTTCTCCTGGATGATATCCTGAAGAGTGTTTTCCAACTTGGTTCCATTCTCCCCTTCACTTTCAGGTACACCAATCAAACATAGGTTTGGTCTTTTCACATAGTCCCATATTTCTTGGAGGCTTTGTTTGCTCCTTTTCATTCTTTTTTCTCTAATCTTGTCTTCACATTTTATTTCACTAAGTTGATCTTCAGTCTCTGATATCCTTTCTTACACTTGATCAGTTTGGCTATTGATACTTGTGTATGCTTCATGAAGTTCTTGTTATATGTTTTTCAGCTCCAGCAGGTCATTTATGTTCTTCTCTAAACTGGTTATTCTAATTAGCAATTCCTCTAACCTTTTATCCAGGTTCTTAGCTTCATTGGGTTAGAACATGCTCCTTTAGCTGGAGGAGTTTGTTATTACCCATCTTCTGAAACCTACTTCTGTCAATTTGTCAAACTCATTCTCTGTCCAGTTTTGTTCCCTTGTTGGTAAGGAGTTGTGATCCTTTGGAGGAGAAGAGGTGTTCTGGTTTTTGGAATTTTCAGCCTTTTTATGCTGCCTTTTCCTCATCTTTGTGGATTTATCTACCTTTGGTCCTTGATGCTGGTGACCTTCAGATGGGGTTTTTGTGTGGACATCCTTTTCGTTGATGTTGTTGCTGATGCTATTCCTTTCTGTTTGTTAATTTTCCTTCTAACAGTCAGGCCTCTCTGCTGCAGGTCAGCTGCAGACCCTATTTGCCTGGGTATCACCAGCGGAGGCTTCAGAACAGCAAAGATTGCTGCCTGTTCGTTCGTCTAGAAGCTTCATCCCAGAGGGGCATCTGCCAGAGGCCAGCTGGAACTCTCCTGTATGAGGTGTCTGTTGACCCATGCTGGGAGGTGTCTCCCAGTCAGGAGGCATAGTGGTCAGGGACCCAGTTGAGGAGACAGTCTCTCCCTTAGCAGAGCTTGAGTGCTGTACTGAGAGATCCGCTGCTCTCTTCAGAGCATGCAGGCGGGAATGTTTAAGTCTGCTGAAGCTGCACCTATAGCCACCCCTTCCTTTCCCCAGGTGCTCTGTCCCAGGGAGATGGTAGTTTTATTTATAAGCCCCTGACTGGGGCTGCCACCTTTCTTTCACAGATGCCCTGCCCAGTGAGGAGGAATCTAGAGAGACAGTCTGGCTACAGCAGCTTTGCTGAGCTGCGGTGGGCTCTGCCCAGTTTGAACTTCCCTGTGGCTTTATTTACACTGTGAGGGGAAAACCACCTACTCAAGCCTCAGTAATGGAGGATGCCCCTTCCCCCACCAAGCTTGAGCATCCCAGGTCAACTTCAGACTGCTGTGCTGGCAGTGAGAATTTCAAGCCAGTGGATCTTAGCTTGCTGGACTCCATGGGGGTGGGATCCGCTGAGCTAGGCTATTTGGCTCCCTGGCTTCAGCCCCCTTTCCAGGGGAGTGAATGGTTCTGTCTTGATGGTGTTTCAGGCACCACTGCATTATGAAGAAAACCTCCTGTGGCTAGCTTGGTGTCTGCCCAAACGGCTGCCCAATTTTGTGCTTGAAACCCAGGGCCCTGGTAATGTAGGCATCCAAGGGAATCTGCTGGTCTGCGGGTTGCGAAGACTGTGGGAAAAGCATAGTATCTGGACTAGAGTGCACTGTTTCTCACAGCATGGTACCTCATGGCTTCCCTTGGCTAGAGGAGAGAATTCCTTGACCCCTTGCACTTCCTGGGTGAGATGATGCCCTACCCTGGTTCTGCACACCCTCCGTGGGCTGTACCCACTGTCTAACCAGTCCCAATGAGATGAGCCAGGTACCTCAGTTGGAAATGCCAAAATCACCTGGCTTCTGTGTTGAGCTCACTGGGAGCTGCAGACTGGAGCTGTTCCTATTTGGCCATCTTGCTAGCCCACAGAAGTTTTAAAAAATATTTTTTAATTGTGGAAAGCAATATATTGAAAAGCATATAGGCCAGGTGCGGTGGCTCATGCTTATAATCCCAGCACTTTGGGAGGCTGAGGTGGGCAGATCACCTGAGGTCAGCAGTTCAAGACCAACCTGGCCAACATGGTGAAACCCACTCTCTAAAAAAAAAAAAAAAGGAAAAGGCATATAAACATGATTTCTATTTTGGTGAATTATTAAAATGTGAATACATAGTTATTGCCATGCAGGTCCGGAAATAGAATATTGCCAGCAACTTGGTGCCAATTATTCACACCTTCCCAATAGCACATCTTCCCTTCCTCTAAAGCAGGGGTCCCTAAGCCCTGGGCCACAGACTGGTACCAGTCCATGGCCTGTTAGGAACCAGGCTGCACAGCAGGGCATGAGTTGTAGGCCAGCGAGCATTACTGTCTGAGCATCAGCAGCATTAGATTCTCATAAGGACATGAACCCTCTTGTGAACTGCCACATACATGGGATTTAGGTTGCTCGTTCCTTATGAGAATCTGACTAACGCCTGATGATCTGAGGTGGAACGGTTTCTCAGCACAAAACCACATCCTTCCCCTCCCTACCCCAGTCCATGAAAAAGTTGTCTTTAACAAAACCTATCCTGGGTGCCAAAAAGTTTGGGGACCACTGTTCTAAAGATAAGTTTCCTGACTTTTTATGGTAATCACTAGAATTTAATTTTACGTGTTTTTGAACTTTATGTCAGTGGAATAATATCTTATGTATTTTTATGGTTTGTTTGTTTTTTCCTCAACATTGTGGTTGGCAGTTCATCTCTGTGCCTTTAGTGGTAGTTCCTACATTTTCATTGCTGCATTGTATTCCATTGTTGAAGTATACCACATTTTATTCATTCTCGCCTTGGTTGGCATGTGGATTGTTTAAAATTTGTGTTTATTATGAATAACGCTGCTATAAACATTCTGCTAGTATATGTAAACACTTAATAATCTTGGAGTTTTCTTTAAGGGAAATTTTGTAACTTGTGGATTTTTAAATTTAATTTACTGGGAGAGGTGTGTTACAATTTCTCACTATGATTGGAATTGATTACTTCCTGTTATAGTTATGTCAATTTTTGTTACATTTTGAGGGTTTATTTCTTAAAATATTTCCACATTTTAAAAATTACTATTTTCAGGACATGTGAGAAAACTATTTCTCTGATACTGAAATAAGCATATCTTTGGTATAGAAATTATATCCCATGTGTGATCTTTAATAAAACTAATCAAGGACTGTGAGCTAATAGGCTAAACAATTATTTGCTCATCTATCTGTCCTCCTCCTTTATAATTGTTATGTAAATAATTTGCAGAGCTCAAAAAGTAATAGCATAGAGCCATAAATTTGATAAGGCACTTTAAAGAGAGCAATCAAACATATTACAAATATCAAATACAACAAATATTAACTGTGAATGCAGTAACCATGGAAATAAATAGGGAAAAACATGCATTCTTCTTAGTCATTTTCTGAAGTAAAGCCTTTTTTTAAAAAAAATACAAAAAATTTATATATTCTAAAAGGCTATCCTTAAGTTTAAATCTCTGTAAAAAAGAATTTTTTTTCAAGTCAATAAAGTTCAGAGTCATACATTTTCTAGAGAAACAATTATAGTCTTCATACTAAATATAAGAAGAAAAAATAGCTTTGAATTATGTTTGCCAATTCTTTTATTCAACAAACATTTAATGAATGTTGTGTGACACTGTTCTAGGTGCTGGGGACATAGAAGTAAGAAAGACACAATCATTAGCTCTAGAGAACTTAGCCTAAGGTAGCTGGATCTACCATTGGCAATCTTGAAGTTACCTCCCTTGCTCCTTAAAATGAAGCTCACCTTCAAACTCTGCCCATGCTTGGCATGTTGTTGCAAAACAAATAATGGTCTACCTAGTTTGCTACTGGTGGCACTGTGGCACTGTTAATATTAACTGTATACTAATCAAATTAACTTTTACAAAGGATTCTATGAAAGTTTAGAGGGCAGAAAGTATTTAAAGATAAACAAATACTGTTTATCAAAATAGCATCAGCATTCTGCTTTCAAAAAAGCCAAGAAAACCAAGAAAAATTTCATTCTGAGTATATACAGAACTACCGGAAAGAGATCATCCTATACATGTGGTACATGTGCAAATATCATATTACAAGGAGGTATGAATTAATTATTACATCATCATTATTAAATAACTAAGCATGCCAAATCAGGTCATGTTTCAAAAAATCATAGCCTTTATGAAGTGATTCTCTTTACCTCTAAGAATGTTTTTTGCTCTAGAGTCTGTTTGATACTGTTTATTTGGTTCCTTTGATTTGGTTTGAGTGGTCTTTTAAAAAATTCTTCTTTTAACCTTTCTGTATGTTTTAGATGTGTGTTTTATAACAGCATATAGTTTTATTTTTTATTTTTATTTTTTGTCACCAGGCTGGAGTGCAGTGGTGCGATCTCAGCTCACAACCTCCGCCTCCCAGGTTCAAGCGATTCTCCTGCCTCAGCCTCTCAAGTAGCTAGGATTACAGGCATGCACCACCACACCCAGATAATTTTTGTATTTTTAGGAGAGACGGAGTTTCACCATGTTGGCCAAGATGGTATTGATCTCTTGACCTCGTGATCCGCCCGCCTCAGTCTCCCAAAGTGCTGGGATTACAGATATGTCAATTTAAAATCATATATTATTGTTATTATTATTATTTTGTGACCAAGAACTTGGAAGAGAGGGCCTCTCCTCTCTTTTCTAAAAGTGAGAAAGGCTAGCAGAACTTTTGGCAATTTCACAAGGTTGGAGAGACATACATTGGACTTCCGAAGGAGAAGGTTGTTGACCTTGCTACTTAAAAATGTAAAATTCTGGACTTCAAGAAGCACCATAAATTAGAAAATCACTATTTTTCAACCCATAATGGTTTTAAAGTGATCGTCAATGGATCGTAAAACCATTAGAGAAGAGATTGATGGTAAACTTTATAATGGATTGATTATGTTGACAGTGCCTGAATTCATTGATCAGTTTCAACATTGTGAAATGTGAGAGAACCAAACATTACATGCCTTTTGCTTTGATTAAAAGTACACAAACAACACCACGAATGAAGTATTCTTGTTAAAGAATTGAACCAGGATCAAGCTTCTAGATCTATCAGTTTGCAAGAAATATAGGGGATAGCCAAACATGTAAAACACTACCATGGAGATACAATCAGTCAAATGCAGAAGTATGAGAGAGTCTTAGACTCTTAACTCTTAGAAACAGAAAGCCAAATGCCTTGGTTTCTCCAGAGGATAAATGATATGAAAGAATTTAAAATTTATAAAAGAAGGATAATCAGTACAGATTTAAGGAAGAAATATTAATATTGACCATATGTAGTTTGTGACTCTTAATGTGACAAACAAATGATATGAACAAATAGGGAAATTTTAAAGAAATTTGAACATAGTTGGGCTGCTAGTTGACATTGTTTTATTCTGTGTGAAAGAGATATTGTTGTCTCTTCTTTTTTAAAGGGCTTATAGAAAAGAGATACAAGTCAAAGTCTTCTGGATAACATGATATGCTTTAAAATGGGAAAAATGGATAATTGTGTGAACTGGTTATGAGTACATAGGGCTTACTTTGGCTGTTCTATGTATTTTGTTGTATGTTTTAAAATATTAAATAGTTACCAAAGAAAGAGAAATCATCAACAAAACTTTACTTGTACTACATAGCCTACCCTCCCTATTTGGTGAAAGTCAGCTGTTTTTGAGTGGTGTGAGACAAAAAGGCATACACTTTATCTGTATAGCATATTTCCTGTTAGTTTTATCGGCTAGCCCTCTATAACTCCCCACTTTCTAGGGATGCATACCTTGATCCGTTGTCTCAACAAGACCATACTATAAGAAAGAAAGGCATTTCTTTAGAGCAGTAGTGGGGAGTATATATATGAAAAGAACAGGAAAGGGTGCTAGGTAGGCAGAACCCACAGATACCCACTACCTTTCACTTAGTGGCTTCTCAGGACATTCAAACCTACTGATTTCCACACACTAAATTTTAAAAATACTTCCAACTAACATAATTTAGCTCTCTCTTCCTTTAAAAAGGTAGATAATCCAAAGTAATACCCAGTTCAAGCCCAGGAGTTCCAGGTGATGTCAGTTCCTCTTCCCAGCTCTGTTATGTCCTGTAAATTATATACGAAATAGAAAATGTGTTCATTAGTCATATACTCTATATATGCAGTAGGAAGAGTGAGAAAAATGAAAGAGAAGGAATTTTTAAAAATTGTATGACATAGTAAGGAAATCCAGATAACACCTAAAAACCTCACTTTTGCATTTTGACCAAGTGGGCATAATGTGCCCATGATGATAGAGTGCTGCTAGGCACACCCAGCTTTGTGGCTTGGAAGATCAGCATAGTCACTGAGGCCTGCCGTAGGCTCTTTCCGGAAATCATATCTTCCACTCATGCTTTAAACAGCATTGGGTCATATAGTTGAGTGGCAGAGTGCTGCAGCAGGAACAGCTGTGCTGTGGCACTTGCTGTCAGCCCTAGCCAGTTTTTATTGCCAGGCTGATGGGTAGAAGCAGATAAATGGTCTAAAACTCATGTAGTACATGCTACCTTCACAGTCTTAGAGAGATCAAGTATTTGCTTCTTAGCAGGTTCGAAGTACAGCAGTTATCATTCACTTTAGTTTCTGTTATTAATTTTGAGTAAGTAACTAGTCTATATGGCATTACATTGAAAAGATACAAAAAGGTGTACAGGGAAAATCAGCCACATAGATCTCTTCACTGGAGGCAACTACTAATACTAGTTGCTTGTGTATCATTTTAAAGGGCATTATCCTGACTTGGCACAGACCGTGGGATCAGAAGAAACTTTCTGAAGTGGTAAGCCCTGTATGTTCCTGGTATTTACGTTCTACTAGCTGGAATATATGCAAGACACATATATCTTTCTACTCTCCAGGTTCTGTGAGCATGGTAATCTTCAGTAGACCAGTGTAGATATGATGTGTCCAGTGAAATCTGCATGTCTTGAGTTGAGATCTCTGAGGCAGGTGAAAGTGAACTGCTTTCTCATGTCCTCAGTTTATCCCAACAGAGAAATGCATTCACCAGCTTCATAACTGCATTCTAGGTGTCAAAGTTCATATTAATTTCCTCCAGTGAAGACTCACTTTCTGAAAATGCAGCTTGAGTCGGAATTATCATTTGATTATGCTTTTGGTATAGTAGTGCCACTGATGCTTTGACTCCTCAGTAGGGCAGGTAGGATTCTCTGCACATCACCAGATGTGAAGGAATGGGTTTTAAAAAAATTTTTAGTTTATTTTGGGGGGTGGGGCGATGGGTAGATTCCAGTGACTTTTACTTGGCTGTTTTACTAGACAGGCATGAGTCAGGGACCTTGACTGCTGGAGATACCTCATTGATCTGTATTACCCTCTTCTTCCAAGGACTTCTGATTTCCAAATTCCTAAAATGAACAGAAGTTTTACTGCTATTTTCCCTGTGTTGACTTAATAACCAGTTCTAAATTCTCCTGTTTTCTCAAAAGGTCTGTTGCCTATGATCCATTATCTAGTACCTATGACTCTCTCAGTTTGTATTCTTTGATGGAAAACCACAGAAACCAACAGTGGTTAATTTAAGGGACAGTTTTTTTTTTTTTAAAAAAAGAATTTATGGGAAGATTCCAAGGTAGCTGTGTTTGTCCATTTGCATTGCTGTAAAAGAGTACCTAAGATGGGATAGTTTATAAAGAAAGGAGGTTTATTTTTGGCTCACGGTTCTGTAGACTGTACAAGCATGGAACCGGCATCGCTGCTTTGCTTCTAGTGAAGTCTTGGGGAGCTTACAATCATGACAGACTAAGAGGAAGTTGGCACATCACATGGTGAGAGGGAGCAAGAGAGAGTGAGGGAAGGGGTCTTGCTCTTTTAAATAGTTTTTTAAACAACCAAATCTTCCATGAATTATAGAGTGAGAACTTATTAGCTCAAGGACAGCAGAAAGACCTTCATGAGAGATCCACCCTCATGATCCAAACATTTCTTACTAGGCCTACCTTCAGCATTGGAGGTCACAGTGCAGCATGAGATTTGGAAGGGACAGAACATCCAAACCCTGTCAGTAGCTGACAGAATCAGATACAGCTATAAAACCATACTTTAGAAAAACACCCAGTTTCCAGTTCCACATGTAGGATACTCCATCCTAACAGTAAGTAAAAAGCTGAACAAATTTTGAAAAACCAACAACTCTTCTTAGATCTTTAAAAAAAAGGGAAGGCACGGTACAAACTGTTACCCCCAAAATTGGAGGAGAGTCAGTTAAAAACTCCAGGGAGACCTAGTCATAGGGAATCCCCCAAACTTTTGTGAGTTTGACTTCTAGGAACTCAACTAGATCTCACAGTAAATGTTGAAGAAAAATCCCCTTGTGGTTCTGGGAGAGTGAGGGGAAAAGAACCATTTTGAAATATGCCAGAGCACTCTGTTCTTAACAAGGAGAAACTAGTTAATGAGAGCCTAACTGGCCTGGAAGGAGAGTAATACCAAACTCCAGCCAGTTTTAGCCTTCCATATTGGAGAAGGGAAATACACAAATCTACCTCACTCTTGCCATCCTGTCCCACCTAACAGGTGGGGCTAGGAGTGGGAGAAAAAAACCTGAGAAACACTTGTGGACTTCACAGCCCAGTGGCATAGCCTCATAAAAGACTGAGACCTAATCATAGGCCTTTGTAACACTCTTCATCCCCACTATACCTTACCATCACATGACAAAAGTCCTGTTGATAGCAGTTCCTTTGACACAGTGTATCATTTTTAGCTCTTGCGAAGAAAATTACAAGGCATACTACAAGGCAAAAACAAAAACAGTTTGGAGAGACAGAGCAAGCATCAGAATCAGGCATGTGAAAGGGTTTTTTAAAAAATGACGATTAAAATGCTAATGGCTCCAGTGGATAAAGTGGACAGCATGCAAGAATGGATGGTCAGTGTAAGCAGAGAGATGGAAATCTTAAGGAACCAAAAGAAATGTGAGAGATAAAAAACAAAACACTGTAATAGATGAAGTGTGCCTTGGATGCCCTTACTGCTAGACAGGACACAGCTGAGGAAAGAATCTCTGAGCTTGGAGATATGTTAATAGAAACCTCCAAAACTGAAAAGCAAAGGGAACAAATAAGGAAAAATTTAGAATATTCAAGACCATTGGGACAAATACTAAAGGTGTAACATACATGAAATGGGAATACCAGAAGCAAAAGGTATGCTGAAGAAGAGAGAAGGGAAGTTAAATATTAGAAACAGACTGCACTCCAGCAGCCTGGGCAACCGAATGAGTGAGACTTCGTTCCAAAAAAAAAAAAAAAAAACCAGGTGTCTCCTATTTGGGTGGACAGAGCATGTACAGACTTGCATCGTGAACTTTTGCTCCAGAACTGCTGCAGGAATATACCAGGAATGCCAAGAGAATCCACAGACCCTCTGAAGAAAGCAGATTGCTACTGCAGGACCCAGGAAACAGCCCAAATACTGTGCTGGTATCTATGACTGAGAGACCTGAAGGTGGTTTACATCACGGGACTGTTCAGACAACTGCCAGTACCAACCTGGAGCCTGGTAGCCCTGCTGGGTGGCTAGGTGCAGAAGATAAATAACAGTCACTTACAGTTCAGCTCTCAGAAAGGCATATCCCTAGGAAACGAAGAGTACTACATCAAAGGAACAACCTGTGGGACAAAAGAATCTGAATGGCAGGCTTGAGCCCCAGATCTTCCCTCTGACATAGTCTATTCAAATGAGAAGGAACCAGAAAAACAATTCTGGCAATATGACATAACACCTCCCAAAAATCACACTAGCTCATTAGCAATGGATCCAAACCAAGAAGAAATCCCTCATTTACCTGAAAAAGAATTCAGAAGGTCAGTTATTAAGCTAATCAAGGAGGAACCAGAGAAAGGCAAAGTCCAATTTAAGGAAATAAAAAAAAACAAAAAGAATCAAGATATGAGGGGAGAAATCCTCAGTGAAATAGCATGAATAAAAACAATCACAACTTCAGGAAACAAAGGACATACTTAGATAAATGCAAAATGTACTGGAAAGTCTCAGCATAGAATTGAACAAGCAGAAGAGAGAACTTCAGAGCTTGAAGACAAGGTTTTTGAATTAACCCAATTCAACAAAGACAAAAAAGAATTTAAAAAAATGAACAAAGCCTTCAGCAAGTTTGGAATTATGTGAAACGACCAAACCTAAGAATAATTGGCGTTCCTGAGGAAGAAGAGAAATCTAAAAGTTTGGAAAACAGATTGGGGGGACTGATTGAGGAAAGTTAGCCTTGCTAGAGACCAAGACAAGAAGCTCAAAGAACACCTGAGAAATTTGTCACAAAAAGATCATCACCTAGGCACATAGTCATCAGGTTATCTGAAGTCAAGACGAAAGAATTTTAAGAGCTGTAAGGCAAAAGAATCAGGTAACCTATAAAGGAAAACCTATCAGATTAAAAACAGATTTCTCAGTAGAAACCCTACAAACTAAAAGGGATTAGGGCCGTATCTTTAGCCTCCTAAAACAAAACAATTATCAGCCAAGCATTTTATATCCAGCAAAACTAAGCTTCATAAATGAAAGAAAGATACAGTCTTTTTCAAAGACACAAATGCTGAGAGAATTCACCACTACAAAGCCGGCATTACAAGAACTGCTAAAAGAAGCTCTAAGTCTTGAAACAAATCCTGGAAACACATCAAAATGGAACTTCTTTAAAGCATAAATTATAAAGCAAAAATACAAAAAAAACAAGCTATACAGGCAACAAATAGTATGATGAATGGAATAGTACCTCACATCTCAATACTAATGATGAATATAAATGGCCTTAACATCCCACTTAAAAGATACAGAATGGCAGAATAGATAAGAATTCACCAGCCAAATATCTGCTGCTTTCAAGAGATGCACCTAACACGTAAGGACTCACATAAACTTAAGGTAAAGAGGTGGAAAAAGACATTTCATGCAAGTAGACACCAAAAGCGAGCAGGAGTAGCTGTTCTTCTATCAGACAAAACAAATTTTAGAGCAGCAGCATTTAAAAAAGACAGAGGTACATTTCATAATGATAAAAGGCCTTGTCCAACAGGAAAATATCACAATCCTAAATATATATGCACCTAACACTGGACCTCCCAAATTTATACAACAGTTACTACTAGACTTAAGAAATGAGATAGACAGCAACACAACAATAGTGGGGGACTTCAGTATTCCATGGACAGCACTGGGCAAGTCATCAAGACAAAAAGTGAGCAAAGAAACAATAGATTTTAACTATACCCTAGAACAAATGGACTTAACAGCTATTTACATAACATTCTACCCAACAACCACAGAATATACCTTCTATTCATCGGCACATGAAACATTCTCCAAGATAGACCATATGTTAGGCCACAAAATAAATCTCAATACATTTAAGAAAATTGAAATTATATCACTCAGACCACAAAGGAATAAAATTGGACATGAACTCTAGAAGGAACCCTCCAAACTGTGCACATATGTGGAAATTAAGTAACCTGCTCCTGAATGATCATTGGGTCAACAATGAAATCAAGATGAAAATTCAAAAATTCTTTGAACTAAGCAATAATAGCAACACAACCTATTAACACCTCTGGGATACAGCAAAGGAGGTGGTACGAGAAAAGGTCATAGCCTTAAATGCTTACGTCAAAAAGTCTGAAAGAGCACCAATAGACAGTCTGAGGTCACACCTCAAGGAGCTGGAGAAACAACAACAAACCAAACCCAAACCTAGCAGAAGAAAAGAAATAACCAACATCAGAGAAGAACTAAAGGAAATTGAAGCAAACAAAAAATACAAAAGATACATGAAACAAAAAGCTCGTTTTCTGAAAAGATAAATAAAATTGATAGACCTTTAGCAAGATTAACCAAGAAAAGAAGAGAGAAGATCCAAATAAGCTGAATTAGAAACGAAATGGGAGATATTACAACCAATACCACAAAAATACAAAAGACCATTCTAGGCTACTATGAACACCTTTATGCACATAAGCTAGAAAACCTAGAGGAGATGGATAAATTCCTGGGAATATTCTTCTTCTCCTAGATTAAATGAAGAAGAAATAGAAACTGAATAGACAAATAACAAGCAGTGAGATAAAAATGGTAATTTAAAAAATTACCACCACCACCAACAAAAGTCCAAAACCAGACGGATTCACAGATGAATTCTATCAGACATTCCAAGATGAATTGGTACCAATCCTATTGACACTATTCTACAAGATAGAGAAAGAGGGAATCCTCTGTAAATCATTCTATGAAGCCAGTATCACCCTAATACCAAAACCAGGAAAGGACATAACCAAAAAAGTAAACTACAGACCAGTATCGCTGATGAACATAGATGTAAAAATCCTTAACAAAATACTAGCTAACCAAATCCAGGCATATCAAAAAGATAATCCATAATGATCAAGTGGATTTCATAACAGGGATGCAGGGATGGTTTAATATATGCAAGTAATAGATGTGGTAAACCATATAAACAGAATTGAGAACAATCTCATGATGATCTCAATTGATGCAGAAAAAGCATTTGACAAAATCCAGCATCACTTTAGGATTAAAACCCTCAGCAAAATTGGCATACAAGGGACATACCTCAGTGTAATAAAAGCCATCTATAACAAACCCACAGCCAACATAATACTGAATGGGGAAAAGTTGAAAGCATTCCCTCTGAGAACGAGAACAAGAAAAGAATGCCCATTTTCACCACTTCTATTCAGCAGAGTACTGAAAGTTCTATAGAGCAATCAGAAAAGAGAAAGAAATAAAGGACACCCAAATAGGTAAAGAGGAAGTCAAACTGTCACTCTTTGCCGATGACATGATTATATACCTAGAGAACCATAATGACTCATCCAAAAAACTCCTTAAACTGGTAAATGAATTCAGCAGAATTTCAGGATACAAAATTAATATACACAAATCAGTAGCTCGGCTATATACCAACAATGACCAAGGTGAAAAGTGAATCAAGAACTCAATCCCTTTGACAATAGCTGCAAAAATATATATAAAATACTTAAGAATCTATCTAATCAAGGAAGTGAAAGACCTCCACAAGGAAAACTACAAAACCCCGCTGAAAGAAGTCATAAATGACACAAACAAATGGGAACATGTCACATCCCATGCTTACGGATGTGTAGAATCAGTGTTGTGAAAATGACCATACTGCCAAAAGCAGTCTACAAATTCAATGCAATTCCCATCAAAATGCCACCATCATTTTTCACAGAACTAGAAAAAATAATCTTAAAACTCATATGGAACCAGAAAAGAGCCCACATAACCAAAGCAAGACTATACAAAAAGAACAAATCTGGAGGCATCACATTACCTGATTTCAAACTCTACTATGAGGCCATAGGCACTAAAACAACATGGTACTGGTATAAAAACAGGCACATAGACCAATGGAAGAGAACGGAGAAATAAACACAAATACTTACAGCTAACTGACCTTTGACAAAGCAAAGAAAAAGTAGAGAAAGGACACGCTGTTCAACAAACAGTGCTGGGATGATTGGCTCGCCACATGTAGGAGAATGAAACTGGATCCTCATCTCTCACCTTGCACAAAAACCAACTCAAGATGGATTAAGACTTAAATCTAAGACCTGAAACTATAAAAATTATAGAAGATAACAGCAGAAAAACCCTTCTAGACATTGGCTTATGCAAAGATTTCATGAGCAAGAACCCAAAAGTGAATGCAACTAAAACAAAGATAAATAGGTGGCACTTACTTAAACTAAGGAGCTTTTGCATGGCAAAAGGAACAGTCAGCAGAGTAAAGAGACAACCCACACAGTGGGAGAAAATTTTCACGATCTACACAGATGACAAAGGACTAATACCCAAAATCTATAAGGAACTCAAACAAATTAGCAAGAAAAAAACCAAACAGTCCCGTCAAGAAGTGGGCTAAGGGCATGAATAGACAATTCTTAAAAGAAGATATACAAATGGCCAACAAACATATGAAAAACTGCTCAACATCACTAATGATCAGGGAAACGCAAATCAAACCCACAATGCAATACCACCTTACTCTCGCAAGAATGGCCATAATCAAAAGATAAAAAAATAAAAATAGATGTTGGCATTGATGCGGTGAAAATGGAACACCTCCTACGTTACTGGTGGGAATGTGAAGTGGTACAGCCACTACAGAAAATAGTGTGGAGATTCCTTAAAGAACTAAAAGTAGATCTACCATTTGATCCCAGCAATTCCACTACTGGGTATCTACCCAGGGGAAAATAAGTTGTTATATGAAAAAGATACATGCACACGCATGTTTATAGCAGCACAATTCTCAATTGCAAACATGTGTAAAGCCCAAATGCCTATCAGTCAATGAGTAGATAAGCTGTGGTATATATCTATATATGATGGAATACTACTCAGCCTTAAAGAGGAATGAATTAATGGCATTCACAGCAACCTGAATGGGCTGGAAACTATTATTCTAAGTGAAGTAACTCAGGAATGGAAAACCAAATGTCGTATTTTCTCACTCACAAGTGGAAGCTAAGCTATGAGGATGCAAAGGCATAAGAATGATACAGTGGACTTTGGGGACTTGGGGCAGAGGGGAAGGGTGGGAGAGAGATGAGGGATAAAAGGCTACAAACTGGGTTCAGTGTATACGGCTTGGGAGATGCGTGCACTAGAATCTTGCAAGTCACCACTAAAGTACTTAACCATGTAACCAAATACCACCTGTTCCCCCAGAATCTGTGGGAGTCAGCCATTTTTTTTAAAGAAAGAAATATCTGAAACAGTAATTACTGATAATTTTCCAAATTAATGTCAGACACCATACCACAAATATAGGAAGCTTTCTTATTTTGAAATAAGCCAGAAGAAAAATGCACCTTACCTGTAGAGGAGCAGAACATTCAACTCATCCTCAGAAACCATGCAAGCAAGAAGAGAGTAGAGTGAAATATTTAAAAATACCTATTTAAAGTGTTGAGAGAAACACCTTACCTTATTAAGAACATGAACTCAGATAGCTCTAGGGATCTAAACTAAGAGCCTTTGAATGACTTGAGTTCCACCTGTCAGTCTAACTCAAGACTCAGATTCCCAGCAGGGTCAGATTTGCCCAACAAGCGTGATCATCCCACATGTGGCTGATGGCACAAGGCACTTTGATTAACCAAATGCTGGCAGCTGCCACCCTCACCCCCCCCAGTCATCACTACCACAGCACCATGTTTCCACCCCTAACCCAGCCCTAGAGGCTGTGGAGCGGCATATTAAGGACCACTGTACTGCATGGTTCCTAAAGCTGTTTCCATTTAAAACAATCAGATATATTTCCATTGCTGAGCAAAAGATTTGCCATTCTTTTTTTTCTTTTTTCTTTTTCTTTTTTTTTGAGACAGTCTGGCTCTCTCACCCACGCTGGAGTGTGGAGTGCAGTGGTGCTATCATAGCTCACAGAAGCCTCAAACTCCTAGGTGCAAACCATCCTCCTGCTTCAGCCTCTAGAGTATCTAGTACTATAGGTACCTGCCATCATGCATGGCTAAGTTTTAAATTATTTTGTAGAGATGAGGTTTTGGTATGTTGCCCAAGCTGGTCTCAAACTCCTGGCCTCAACTGATGCTCCTGTCTCTGCCTGCCAAAGTGCTGGGATTATAGGCATGAGCCACTGTTGTAGGCCTGCAATTTTATTTGAGTAAAATGTTTGTCTCTTACTTTTATCAGAAAGTTCTTCGTTTTACTGTTCCCAAATATCTAAATGATCTGCATGTAGTGCCATATGAAATATATAAGAAATTCATCAGTTTGTTTCTTCCATTTATTTCTTCTTCTTGTTTTTTTTTTTGAAACACAGCCTTGCTCTGTCTTCCAGGCTTGACTGCAATGGTGCAGTCTTGGCTGATTGCAACCTCCACCTCCTGCATAGGAGAATTCAAGGGATTCTCCTACCTAAACCTCCTAAGTAGGTGAGATTACAGGTTCCTGCCACCATACCCAGCTAATTTTTGTTATTTTCAGTAGAGATGGGGTTCACCATGTTGGCCAGGCTGGTCTCAAACTCCTGACCTCAGGTAATCCTCCTTGGCCTCCCAAAGTGCTGGGATTACCGCCGTGAGCCACCATGCCCTGCCTCTTCAGTTTATTTCTTTAAGGACACAGACTTCAGAGCCAGACCCTAGATTCAAATCCACAATCATAGCTCTGCTGATTACTAGCAGTTACTTCCTTTCAGTTTTTACATAATCTTACTTTGGGCAATTATATAATCTTTTGGTGCCTCTGTAAAATGGAGATGGTAATAGTACCCATTTCATAGTGTTGCTGTGATGATTAAATTAGTATGAATAAAGCATTTAATATACTGCCAAGAGCATTAGTATAAATGTATGCAAGTATAAGCTATTACATTTATAAAATGAGATATTACTAATTAAATTTCACACAGGCAACATAAAAATACCTAAAATTTCTTTTGGTTGGGAGTTACCTCTTAAAAATTAAATTACTGGCCAGGCATGGTGGCTTACGCTTGTAATCCCAGCATTTTGGGAGGCTGAGGCAGGCAGATCACTTGAGGTCAGGAGGTTGAGACCAGCCTGGCCAACATGGTGAAACCCTGTGTCTCTACTAAAAATACAGAAATTAGCCTGGCGTGGTAGCATGTGCATGTAATCCCAGCTACTTGGGAGGCTGAGGCAGGAGAATTGCTTGAACCCAGGAGGTGGAGGTTGCAGTGAGCCTACATTACTCCCCTGCACTCCAGCCTGGGTGATAGAGTGAGACTCTGTCTAAAAATAGATAAATAACATTAAAATTAAAATTAAACGACTTCATCTGGGGTAGCATTCTGCTGTGGCATTTAGCTTAGAACTGTAATGTGAGGAATACCAGTGAATTATTCATTCCTTAATTCAGTATTTTTTGAGTGCTTGCCAGGCATATGCTGCATTCTAGAAAGACAGGGAATTTACGCACTAGTAAAGGAAGTGGTAACTAAGTGAACAAATAAAACCTAGGATAATTATCGATGTGGTAAGAGCTGTGAAGGAATCAGCAGAAAGGCCTGGGAGGATTTGTTGTGGGCATGAAGCAGATGAGAGGCCTGGGCTGGACTGTGGTGAGCTGTGGAGAGAGGAAACAAGAGCTGTCGGAGAGGGTGCTGGAGCCATGTTCTGCAGGGCCTTCAAAACGCCAGCAAGCTGCTGGGAATATACAGAGAGTTTGAATTTCTTTTCAAGGAAGCTGTGAAGTCTGGTCTCCCAGCACATTTACATTTGGTAAAGTTGTTTCTGTCTACTGCGTAGCGAATGAATTGGGGAGGGGCAAGCCCAGCCTGGCAGTAGACAAGTGCAACACTCCAGGGCTAGGCTGAGTGGCGGCAGTGAGGTGGAAGGAAGTGCATGCAGTCAAGTCAGATCACACACGTTTATTTTGGTGGTAGACTTGACAGGTGGTGATGATGGCTTGGATGAGGAAGACAATGAGGAGGCAGGGACGTTACCTAGATTTTTGGCTAAGTGCCATTTTGACAATATGCATTATATTCCCTCTATTATTAAACTTTTTTTTTTCATTTTGACATGATCCTTCCCTCTAGGGAAAAGACCCCATAAGGGCTGAGGCAGGAGCCAAAAGCCTCAGCCTATTTCCATATAAATAATGAAGAAGAAAGTAACTAGAAATATAGTCGTAGTCTTAGTTAATCATAGGTGATCTTAATTCTTTTACTAATGCCTCTCAGATCGGAAGTGTGAACCTGGGGTGACATTGTGGAAAAAAATGACACTAGGGTAAGATGCTTTAAGCCCTCTGTCATGCCCGCATAAGGGCTGCTGGAGGGTGCCTTGCCTGTGTGGCAGCGCTAGCGCTGGGAAACTGCTCGCTGTTTAGCCAGCTAGGGAAGGAGACGTCCAAAATAGCTGAGACATTTCCTTACCCTGAGGAGTTAGGAAGAAATTCCACTTCTCCAAGCTCTTGTGGTAAGGCCTGACAGCTGTCAGGTAGGCCCACATACATCTGGGGGCTTAATTGTCTCTATGTGATGCTGTGCTTCAGTGGTCACGTTCCATGTCTACTCTCATGTTATGCTTCTGCACCTGGTTTCTTTTTTCTTAGAAAAGATAATCAGTAATAGTAATATAAATCTTAATGCTTTTGTTCTTTCTTGATAAGTATGGAAAAAGTGCTGATGCATTATGCTCCTTACTCACTTCAGGTGCCAGAAATTCCTAGCCCCTACCTGAATGACATGTGATGTACTTGACCCTATCACTGCCACACTCGATATCTACCCTGTCCGGAGTCTCCGACCACCAAGACCATGCCCTACCTACCCTGCCCCCAGATTTGCAACCCAATTAAAGTGAGAGCATTCGGGGCCACTGGTGGTCTCCGAGATTTGGATAGCAGTGGACCACTGGGCCCAAACTCTCTTTTCTTGATCTCGGTGTCTTGTGTCTTTTATTTCTACAATTTCTCGTCTCTGCACCAGCCTGGAGGGGCTCACAGAACCCTACACTTCCCTAAACTGTAAATGTTCTAGTATATGTGCTGCCCAAGTGAACGTAAAAACTGCACATTTTTAGGTATTTTAAAACTTTAATTTTCCCAATCTAGATTTTTTTGCATTGCAGCCAAATTGTACAGTCGTCTTAAATTTCTTCTTGTTTTATTGCTTGGTAATGGGAACCTCCTTTGTTGATATTTTGGATATTTAATTGGGAGCATTTCACCTGTTAAATATGGCTGTTGAGGATTTAAACTTACTTTATTTACCACCAGTCTTTTGAAATTAGATTGCTGAATATCCTCCCTGTACTAGGGAATGTCAGAGCCTGTGAAGGCCTGCACCTGTTGAGAGGCAGCCTTTCCTCATCTGCGATTCCTGCTTCTGGCTTCCACTGGCGATGGAGGGGAGGGGTGTGGGATGGAAGGGGGCACCTGGAGCCATTGAACCAGCTCCATCTGTGTAACTCCATTGTTCTTTTTTAGCATGGCCTTCAGGGGTAGAAAGTCAGGCTTATAAGATTTTATCTGCTGTCACTTAGAACCAGTATTCCTCCTCAGTAATTGGAATTTATTATTATTTTACTAAAATAGGGCTTCTTGTGAATGAAGTGAGATCAAGCATATAAAGCAATCTTTAGTTAAAAGATTGCTTAAATTGATTAATGTGGAATGAATTATTTTACTTTTTTCTAAGAAATGAGAAACTGGGAAAAAATTCATTAGACTATAATGCATAGAGACTTTTTTACATCTAAATGAGAAGCCAGAAATTCGTATAAAACATAAGAACTTCAAAAACATTTCATTAAACACTTGTGGATGTTTTTGATTTCCTATTACATTAAAATACTCAAATCAACTTCATATTCAGAACATTTAAAAATAGCTCAATCTTAAAAAGAAGATATAAAGTATTATCAGCTGTGCTTTTTGTGCATAATTAGCATGTTCCTGTGGAGGTATAATGACTTCTAGCCTAAAGATAGTATCGTGATAAAAAATTCAGATGGTAAAAATTGGAGCTCCAGCTGGATGACACATTTTATAACAATTCAAAGATGACTCCAGCATAGAAGCCATGCTATTTTAGTTCCTTGTAATCCCCTCTTCACCCATCAATGAGTCATGTAGGCACTGATAAAAGAGCCTTTTAGAGATGCTTCTATTTGTTCCCTTTCTTAACAGATTTAATGTATGCCCACTATTTCCTTCAGTGTTGGACAGGCTTCTGTGAATGGGACGTCACCTTTTCTCTTTTTCCAAGATGGCTCAAGATTCAGTAGATCTTTCTTGCGATTATCAGTTTTGGATGCAGAAGCTTTCTGTATGGGATAAGGCTTCTACTTTGGAAACTCAGCAAGACACCTGTCTTCACCTGGCTCAGTTCCAGGAGTTCCTGAGGAAGATGTATGAAGCCTTGAAAGAGATGGTAAGTAGTAGACCAAAATAATGAAACGATTTTCTGACTTCAGGGTCTCTACCAGATTTCACCAAGACAGAATGCCATCCAGAGTTGAGACTTGTGGTATTGACTAAAGGTGCCAATGAATTAGGAAGACAAATTACCAAGAGCTGGTTTCCTAGTCTCTGATTTATTATATTGCTATAATTTCTTCTTGAGTAGCTGTATTGTCACATGAGACTTCCTGACCAAGCAAGTTGTTTTTAAGTAATCAAGATTTCATACTTGTTGTCAAGTAGTAAATGGATTCTCTTAAAGACCTTTGTGTCCCTTGAATCTTGGAGAATTTGCTACATGCTTAACCTTTCCTCCACCCGGTTCTCAAGTGGGCTGTCCTAAGAGATGATAAATATTAAGATCTTTTATAAATATAATACTTTTTATAAATACTAAGATTTTGAGTATCTTTACTATTATATAATTTATTGTTTTCAAAGTTTAATATCTTTTCTTTTTATGGGTGTCATGTTTCATTATGATATCTTTATGACTTGGCATTTGTTTGTATATTATGAGCTAGTATTTTGCATTTAATTTCAAAATGAAAAGCAAAATTGTCACTTAACAAAGTGGCCTTGTGTTAAGCTTTTCTTCCCTTAATCAAAGAGCAAATAGGAAATTCGAAGAATAATTTGTATTGATAGTATGCGTTCATATGTCTTTAGAAACTAGAAGGAAGATACAGTCTGTATGAACAACCAGCGCTAACTTTTAAAATTGTTTTTTGATGAGACATATGTGACTTGACTTTTATGTGGTCCCAGAAAGTCTCGGGCCAGCCTTGACTCTGGGACACATGTGAGGGATGTTTCGCTGCAGCAGCAGGAAGTGCCCATCATTTCGGCTTACCTGCACATGAGTTTGCTTTTATTTTTTAACTTTCACGAAAGATAAGAAGTGGAAAAAGGTCCAGTTGGACAATAGCTTGTGTGTTTTTAAATCTTAAGCTATTTTCTATTTGAGTGATCCTTTTTTTGTCAGGGTTTAGATTGTTACAGACTAAGTATGATGTCATTTACCATACAGTAATCAAAACAGTAATAAACAGATATATACATTTATGCTTTGGCTGTTTTTATTTCTTTATACAAGTTCCAGAGTTGTTGTTCTTTTAAACCTTCTTTGCAATAGCCTTAGTGGAGCTGAGTTAGTAACCTCTCATGTTAGAATAAAAAACCAGAATGAAGGTATAGGATTATATGGTTTTTGATCACCAATATTGTGTTTTCCTTTTTTTTTTTTTTTTGAGATGGAATGTCACTCCATCACCCAGGCTGGAGTACAATGGCGAGATCTCAGCTCACTGCAGCCTCCTCCTCCCAGGTTCAAGCAATTCTCCTGCCTCAGCCTCCCGAGTAGCTGGGACTATAGGCGCGTACCACCACGCTCGACTAATTTTTGTATTTTTAGTAGAGATAGGGTTTCACCATATTGGTCAGGCTGGCCATGAACTCCCGACCTCAGGTGATCCACCTGCCTTGGCCTCCCAAAGTGCTGGAATTACTGGTGTGAGCCACTGCGCTCAGCACAGTAATGTGTTTTCAACTCTTGAGTAATCTTTGTTATTTTTAAATAAAGTAGCCTTTCTTGACTATTAAGTATGAGTAGAATTAATTTTGCAACGCAATTGATTTTACCTAACTGTGTCATACATCTTAGTTTGGTGACCTGGTTTAAGGATGAAGTAAGGTGGTTGGTTGCTTTTTAAACTTTATTTGAATTACTTACCTAAAGATCTTCTCTAATCCTTTTTTTTGCCAACTTTTAAAAATGGTATACTAAATAAGAAGCATTCAGGCTCCTGCAGCCTATATCAGTTCAGTTTTTCTGAGTTGCATAATGCCTTTACTGACCAAAATTTAATTTTCTTTCACAGGATTCT
The DNA here is from genome assembly GCA_963574635.1 of Cheracebus regulus. Taxonomy (NCBI): domain Eukaryota; kingdom Metazoa; phylum Chordata; class Mammalia; order Primates; family Pitheciidae; genus Cheracebus; species Cheracebus regulus. Next base: position 58,365 of record CAUYQU010098859.1, read on the forward strand.
AACACAATTATTGAAAGATTCCCCACAATTGATCAACTGTTGGCAAAAGCTTGTTGGAATCCTTTTATTTTAGCATATGGTAAGAATCCAAAATGAGTCCTCTCAAAATGGCTATTTTAATCTTTGCATTGTTTCACAGAGGCTTAAATTATGAACCTTTCTTTTATTATTTCTTTTTATGGAACAGCTTATCAAATGTATTCATTGTTGCATTACAAAGATGGCTTCCTATACTGTTGTTCATGTCTGTGTGTGTAGGTTTGTATAGACAAACGCGTGCACACACACACACACAACCACACCCCCAATGCAGGTCTTCAGGAAAATAGAGCTCTTTGTATTAGAGGACAGAAATTCCTAGATGATTTAGATATCTATTTTTACCTGTAATCACTTTTCATAACTTCATTTTAAATTCGGTATAAAATGGCTATACTGATGATACTGGGTTAATTTTGTTTCACGATTTTATAACAACTCATACTGTTTCCCATGTTGTAAAGTCATACTTCAGTATCTGAATCGTGCCGTGACTTTGCCTTTGACTTTGGCTGCTTTAACTTTATTTAGGGGTGCCATTTTGGTTTTATTTAAGGTTGAGAGGAATTTGGGGGTACTTTGGGGAGGTATCCTTCATTGAGCTCCTGCTTGCTGTCCAGTCTCATTTCCTGTTTCATCTTCTGCAGCTATATCTCATGGTAGTAACTGGGTCCTATTACTAGCAGTGCTTGAAGGTGCTTTGCATCAGGATTTCTTTTACACTTATTCTCCTTTGCCATAGCCTTACTGGGCTGAAGTATGAACTTCTCGGAGTGTCTCCATGACCTCCAGCATCTTCCTTTAATACACTTACTTCACTGTCTGATGCCCTGGAAGATAGCATGCCTCTCGAGAACAGGAACTGTGGTTTTAGTTCTCTTTGTCATCCTAGGGTCTCCCAAGGAGCATGGCTAAGGTTTGCCTTGGATGAACTGTATTATTAGCTAATGTAATATTTACTTTTCAGATTTTTTCAAGTCAAAGGCTAATTGCATAATATAATGACATTAGAACCCAAAATAAAATGAATATTCCCCTTTGAAGTTTTAAAGAATCATACAGTTTCCCATTTCCAGGCTGTCATAGTAATTATTAGAAGAGACGTGAACTAGGCGGGAAAGGGACAACATGTGTGTTTAGCCCTGTGAACATGCGTGCATGGACACCCACACACTCAACCTTGCTCACTGCACCCCACCCTCATCTGTCCCTCCTTCTTCCCACTTACATCTCTTCCGCCAACCCCTAAACTTGTTCAAATTCTTGATTCAAGATGGCAAAACTAGTGAGTCAGCAGTGTGTTTGCCCACTGGGGCCATGCTTATCTATCCTAGGTTTATCTGTTGCAGTTAGGTTAGTGTTTCTCAAATATCTTTGACCAGAAATACATTATGTACATGTGTATATGTGTATATGCATATACACATGGATGTGCACACACACACACAATAAAACACATCTCATGAAAGAATGAATACAATAATCCCCCCCTCCTTTGACTTATTGCAGTTTCAGTTACCCATGGTATAGTACAATAAGATTTTTTGAGAGAGATCACATTTATATAACTTTTCCTTTTCTTTTTTTTTGCGGTGGGGTGGGGGGACAGTTTTGCATTTGTTGCCTAGGCTGGAGTGCAATGGCGTAGTCTGGGCCCACTGCAACTGCCACCTCCCAGGTTCAAGCAATTCTCCTGCCCCAGCCTCCCAAGTAGCTGGGATTACAGGTGCCTGCCACCACACCTAGCTAATTTTTGGATTTTTGATTGAGACGGGGTTTCACCATGTTGGCCATGTTGGTCTCGAACTCCTGACCTCAGGTGATTCGCCCACCTCGGCCCCCTAAAGTGCTGGGATTACCAGTGTGAGGCACCTCTCCTGGTTTAAGGGGTTAACAATGACAACAATACAGTAAATCAACTATAACAATATTGTTAACATAAACATGGGGAGGTTTATGATGTAGTGTGAGAGGCATTGCTCACTTTGTGCTGGGCACTGTTCTCTGTAGACTGTGTAATGGACCTAATTGAATTCTTGATGACATTGTTGTGGGGTAGTAAATTATGGATTAGAGTCAGTAGGTCACTTTCCCTAGAATACAACACTAATAAGAGCCAGAGCCTCACTTCTCATGTGACTTTAAAGTCCACCTTGTTGTAATGGTCTGACTCCATTGGATCACATCCTGTGATCGTAGTGTTCCAGTACTGGCATTCCCACTAGCCAGTTTCACTTGCATGTACATAGTCATTCAGCAGGTATTTACCAAGTGGTTTTATTTTTTGTTTAGTTTTTTGTGTTTTTTTTTTTTTTTTTTTTTTGAGACAGAGTCTTGTTCTGTCACCCAGGCTGGAGTGCAGTGGTGTGATCTTGGCTCATTGCGACCTCCACCTCCCGGGTTCAAGCGATTCTCCTGCCTCCCACTCCTGAGTAGCTGGGAATACAGGTGCTTGCCACCACACCCAGCTAGTTTTTTGTATTTTTAGTAGAGGTGAGGTTTCACTGTGTTAGCCAGAATGGTCTCTATCGCCTGACCTTGTGATCTGCCCGTCTTGGCCTCCCAAAGTGCTGGGATTTTAGGTGTGAGCCACTGCACCCGGCCTGTCAAGTATTTTTGTGTGTGTGTGTGCCAGCCCTTAGGAAAACGTGGCTCACCATCTTTGCCCATTACGACCTTCCAGTCAGGGAAAAGAGATACCTAAGCAGGTCAGCCTCACTCAATGTGATTGTTTTCCGAATGGGAGTAGCGGTTGCTGAGAGGAAGGAGGGTTTCTCAGGAGAGCCCCTATTGGGGCTGACTTGAAGATGTGATTCTCTAAGACAGGGCATCTGAACTCGTGGAGTCTCATATTCCTTTTTTTGTAAAAGTAGGAGGTCAGATTGATTTATTTTGGTGTCTTTGAACTCATATCTGTCTGTGATCTTTCCTTAGCACCTTATCAGCATTGGCCTTGGCCCCCTCTAACAACCAGAAACAAATTCTCCATCCCTTTCTGTCTCAATGCTTGTGTTACCTCTTGAACTGCCCATAAATTTCAGTTTCCTGTTGAGGTATGCACTGGCTATGAGCTCACAGAGGTGGCTGAACGACATAAAACTTCATGAACAGTCAAATGTTGCTGTGTCGCCCCTGTTGTTTCACAAGTTGGGCACTTTATTCCTGGAAGGGATCTTTTCTTATGGTTTTATAATATCAGAATTGCTTTTTAATTACAGTAAAAGCAAACAATTTTCGTCATGGAAAAAAGTAAACCATATGTAATGTTCATGGAGAATAGGATCAGAAAAGGGTAATAAGGAAGTAGGGATGATTTGGAAATAAAAAGGTACCGAAAAGAGAAGAGACGAAATCGATGATAATGGAAAGCAAGAGAATACCTTTTTATTCGGCAGTGTCCTCAGCATGAAAACACTGCCTTCACCTTCTGAAATTCTGGTGCATTGCTTCTAACTCTGCCCTCATGATGAAGCATAACAGCTGTTACCACTCTTCTTCACTATTCACTCTATTCTCTGTAACAAATTTCCGCCAAACTTAGCAGCTTAAAACAGTGAATATTTATTGTCTTAAAAATGTGCTGCCTTCATACTTTTAGAGTATAGAATTAAAGAATTAGTTCAGCTTTTATGTTGAATTTCAATTCCAGATATAAAAATAAAATATAAGGTGGCAAGTGTATATTAACGTCCTTTCCCTTCCACTCATTTTTGGAATCCAAATTTACGCTAAGATGGGCTGTCAGCCACTGTTCCTGCAGTGAATCCCAGGCAGTTTCCCATCTCCCTTAACATGCCCTGTGGAATGTTCAGCCCAAGCTCAGGGCCTCCAGGGAGAAGCCTGACAGATGCCAGCCTCTGGAGTGAGTGCTAGTGGCACTTGTAAATAACAAGCCATGGCTCATGTTTGTAAATTGCCTAAGCAAAGCAAGCTGTAAGCTCATTAGCAGTGCATTTCAGTGCATTGACTGGGCAAGGAAAGTTGGCTCCTAAAGGTTGGGTGGAAGTTTCTCTGGCTTCTCTTTTTTTTTTATTTTTTGGGAGAAAAATAAAAAAATAATATACTTTTTGAACTAATTTGCATAGTCACTCAACACCTGTGGAAACTCCCAGTTTTTGGGATTCTTTTAGATTTAAGTTTCATAAACTGACATTTCCTTTCTTTCTTTTTTTTTTTTTTTGGTGGTGAGTGTCTGGTTTTTGGAAATGCTCCCCATCAGATCACGTTCTTTTTAACAACCTGCTGCATGTGTAAGGATGTCATTGGGTGCATCTGTCACACTTGCTGCATGAAGCTAGGTAGAATTTCTACTAATATTTAAACTGTGGGAAGCATAACAGTCAGATTTTTAATTAGTGGCATTGGTTAAACCTGAAGAACCCTGGGATCTTTAGTGGTTAAATTATACAACTCTTGAAATGAACGGATCCCAGACAAGCCAGTGCCTTATAATGCTTTATTTGAGCTCATAAAAGCTAAGGGAAAAAAATGAATGGCCTCAGAATAACCCCGATAAAGTTTTTTCAGAGCTGTTAAGTTATTGGAAAAGCATAAGCTTATGGATGTTCACAGGGAAAAAATGGGTTTAAAAATTACTGCTAGCATTTTTTAGTTTGTCGATAAAAATACAGAAGTAGTTTACTAGAGTTGGTATTGTTTTTATTTCTTTGTTAATGAAGCCCTTAGAAATGCTGTGTTTTGGCCAGGCATGCTGGCTGATGCATGTAATCCCAGCACTTTGGGAGGCCATGGAAGGAGGATCACTTGAGCTCAGGAGTTGGAGACCAGCCTAGGCAACATGGTGAGATCCCATCTCTCCAAAAAATAAAAAAATTAGCTGGGTGTGGTGGCACACACCTGTGGTCCCAACTACTCAAGAGGCTGAGGTGGGAGACTCGCATGAGCCTGGGAGGCGGATGTTGCATTGATCTGAGATCGTGCCACTGCACTTCAGCCTGGGTGACAGTGAGACCCTGCCTCAAAAAAAAAAAAAAAAGAAAGAAAGAAAAGAAAAGAAAGATTGAGTTTATTAGATTGCAGAAGATGAGGCGATAGAGAGGACTGATTCCAGGCACTGAGTGTGTTACTCACCTCCATGGCCTTGTTATAAAGTCTGAAGTTGCTTTGCCCTAGCTCAGTTACTGACATCTTCAGTTTCTAGGCCACAATTTTGTTTCTTAATGGTGTTATAGATTCTCCAACTGGAATAGACTCAGTCATCACAAGGGTAAAAGGAAAGTGGCTCATCAAGTAGATGTTCCTGCAAAATGTAAGATTTCAAAGTTCAGATTTTCATTGCATGTTTGGTAAAGTTTTATATTTTAGAGTAAAGAATTTACATTTTAGAGTAAAGGAGCATGTAAGAGGCTTCTATTTTATCCAAAGCACTTGGTACTAAAAATATATTTTAAAACAATCCTTTTTATTAAATTTCTTTTTAACAAGTGAAGATATTTTGACAAATTAGAAAATTAAAAGATTAAATCAGAAATATTGGCTACTGACTGCCTATAACCATTAAGTTGCCTTTGAAAGGTCGAAATTACTAATGGTTTCAAATTTTAAATAAAAAACTGATCATGAGAAAAGCCCAGTTCTCTGAGTGCTTTCCGTCCTTCTCGTTTGGCTTTAAAAATTGCTACTGTTAAAGACAGGGAATTGACCACATAAGCGTTAAGTGATCCCGAGACCACAAGAAGGGAAAAAACCCACAAAGTTAAGTTTAGAGAATTCTGAAGGGCAGCTAGGAGAGCAAGGATAGAGTGAAAGAGAATATTCCTGTCAGCAGAAAGAGAACGTGCCAAGTAGGGTGGTGAGAAAGCAAATGTTGTATTCAGGGATACTGGTTCTGTGAACTTAGTAGTTGGAGATTTTCTTAAATATAATGTTTAAAATGTTTTTATATTGGTTATTTTTTCTGTTTGATAAAACTTACTAAGTTTTCCTTTTTGTAGATGAAAGCCAAAAAATTCTAATATGGTGCTTATGTTGTCTGATTAACAAAGAACCACAGAATTCTGGACAATCAAAGCTTAACTACTGGATACAGGTAAGAGAGTAAATCTTGCTCTGCACTTTGACTTAAATTGATCATTTAAAAGTGCTGCTTAAAAATTTTTTTGGAAACTTTTTCAAACATACTCTTTACTGTTACATTATCTTGTGGGTATAGTTTTTCAAGATATTTCAATTTTGCTTGACTGTGAATTCCAAAAGATATCAGTCCTTAGGGTGAAGACCTAATGTTGATGGTTTTGAAAAGCTTCTTTCAGGTGATTAAAATAATGTATTCTATTTCGCTCTAGCAATTGCTGTCCTTCAGAAAATTGTTTTTCTCTCCCAACCTGGTTTAAATACTTTTAAGTAATTCCTTTCCACATGCTTCCCTGCCTCTCTCAAAATCTACTTTGTAGTAAAATGAAAATTCAGCAGTGTGGTGGGAGCAGCACTCTATTTTGTGTGCTGAAGTTCATGCCTGGGCCAGCATACCCACAGACCAGAACTTGGTGCTGCGTGGCCTCTGCTGCTGTCACTTTCCAGTTGGTTACCTACCATGCTAGTCCGGGTAGCTGACAGCTTCCTAGATTTCCCCGTCTGCTTCTGCTTCCTCCTGAAGGGCAGGCATAAGGTGGAGCTGTGGTGAGGCTGGGCTGCAGCTGCCCTCACTAGCGGCTCATTGGCTGTTCTTTTCTGTTTCCCCTCACTGCCTTGCTGCACCAACCCCAGGACTTGCTGATGTGTGCCAAACTCCACTTAGTATGCATGTGGTTCAGATTAGCTGCTTAGTATTATGAAATCAGCCAACCAGATTAGTGCATATGATTTTGTCTATCAATCTGACTGGTGATATCATTACATTCACTGCTTTTTACGATTTCTTTGTTTTAGACAAAATTCCTAATAGAGATAAAGATGGTATTTATATTTTCTGTTAGACTGAAAGAATAGAAGGGAGTGAGGGGAATTGGACAATGGAAGGAAAGAATACAAACTTTAATAGGAAGGAAAATTAAGGAACTGAAGAAAGGAGCAGATAAGTAGAATTAGAGAAGAATGAATATGTAACAAACAAGGCCTTAGAAACAAAACAACATATTTAGTCCTTAATTTTTTAAGTGTTGCTTTTGTTGAGTATTTGATATTTTAATGAATATTTAGCATATAATTTTATATTAGATATCTCATTGAGTCCTGAAGTAGGCCATCTAATAAAGTGTTTTTAGGGTGATTAGGTTAACTTTCTTTAACTCATGACTTTATTAGCCTATTTTAAAATTTCTAGTCTCGCATTTTATTCTTTTTTGTTTGTTTAATACTGTACCTACTTATTAGTAGGTACTTATTAAGTATAGTTCATGGAGGTAAAGTTAAAACACTTAATTTTTGCCTTCAAGGAATTCCTAGACTAGTAACCAGGTCACTCCAGGGCAGCATGGTTGAGTTATTGCTAGAGCTATGTATAGGTGTGACAGTGACATAGAGGGGAAACTTGCTCAGATGTGGCGGTTTGGAGACATTTCCTGGGGCAGATGACATGTTAATTGAATTCTGAAGGACAGCTAGGAGAGCAAGGATAGAGTTAGGGAGAATATTCCTGTTAGCGGAAAAAAACTATGCAAAATATGGTGGTGAGAAAGCAAACGTTGTATTCAGGGAACTGCAGATGCTTAGGTGTACCTGGAACTTGGGGTTTTGTGGGGTTAGTGATGAAGCATGAAGCCAGAGAGACCAGCAAACACAGGCCTTGCGTATGACTATAGGTTTTTATCTTGATGGCACTAGGGCAGCCACTAGAGTATTTAAACAGAGAAATCATGGTTGGGTGCAGTGGCTCACGCCTGTAATCTCAGTGCTTTAGGAGACCAAGGCAGATAGATCACAGGATCAGGAGATGGAGACCATCTTGGCTAACATGGTGAAACTGCCTCTACTAAAAAGACAAAAAATTAGCCGGGCGTGGTTGCATGCACCTGTAGTCCCAGCCATATGGGAGGCTGAGGCAGGAGAATCACTTGAACCTGGGAGGCGAGGTTGCAGTGAGCTGAGATTGCGACACTGTGTTCCAGCCTGGGCAAGAGAGTGAGACTCTGTCTCAAAAAAAAAAAAAAAAAAAAAAAAGAGAAATTATGTGGTCAGTGTGTGAGTTTTAGAGACTAACAACAAAAGGAAGTTGGTTGAGAAGAGGTCAAGGATAAATGTTAGAAGCTATTGTAGTGATAAGGTGAGAAATTGTGAGGGCCTCAAAAAAAAAATGGAGAAGGGGGCCTGATTTATAAGATATTAATAAGGTAAATACCCAGGAGGTGTAATGGCATATTAAATGTCGATACACTTAGGGATAGCTGGAAATATACAGAGAGAAGGTGAATATCCCATTCTCAGGAGAGCAAGCTGATTTGCTGGCAGGGGATTGAAAGCCGCCTGTGGGAATAGTGGAAGCCTTTGGTGAGGTGAGGTCCACCCCCAGAGAATGCTGGGATAGGAGCACAGGGGAACTAGAGAGAGCCTTAGGAGACACTGACCTTAAGGGGAAGTGAAGAATGATTGATGCTTCAGAATGCAAAAAGGAGTCCAAGAAGTAGAAGGAGGGAAGCAATGGAGAATGAGTGCTCATTCATGTCTGATGCCATTCATATCTAATGCAGCGCTGTCCAGTAGGAATAAAATACATGCTGCATAGATAATGGCAAACTTTCTGGGTGCTGCTTTGAGAAATGTAAAAAGAAATAGTTAAAATTAATTTTAAGAAGATACTTTAATCATTCAGTATATCCCAAATACCATCATTTCAACATGTAATCACTATACAGATTACTAATGAGATTATTCATAATCTTTTTCATGCTGCATCTTTGAAATCCAGTGTGTATGTTACACTAACACTTATATCTACATTATATCTTAATTCAGATGCTAAATTTTCTTTGGAAATTCTTGATCTGCATTTAGATTTCATAAAATACAGGGTTGAAAAAGTAGATTCACATACCCAAGTTGTTCCTAAGAATCTTATAATTGAATCAAGTGTTGGTGTTTAAATTAAAATTAAAATTAAAAATTCAGTTATTCCCTGGTGCTTACTGCTCTGCAGTGCTCTGCGGCCACATGTGGCAGGTGGCCGCCGTGTTGGAGAGGCAGCTGTGGAGCATAAGGCAGAAGGATCGAGAAGTACTCTTTGGATTTAGCCACTGTGAGCAAAGACTCGGTGAGGAGAGGTTTAGTGAGAGGTGGTGGGAAATAGCCAGATGACTCGAGGTTGAGAAATGATGGGGAGGTAAGGAGGCAGAGCTGATAAACTTTACTCTTTGAAGAAACTTGACAGTAAAAGAGGGAGGACTTTGGCGATGAAGGAGGTGATAGCCAGACTAGGGTGGGGTTGGCTGAATTCAGCAAGTCCTGAACATGCTTTACTCTGGGAAGAACGTGCGGGTAGTGAGCAGGGTAGGACATGGGAGATTGGAAAAACAGTTTCCCTCCTCATTTACCAAGCATGCCTGGACTAAATAACGTGAACCAATAAAAGGATGTCTAGGAACATGTTATTTAACTCTTAACAATTATTATTAACATATTAATTATCTAACTCTTAACAACTCTAAAGCTAATTACATGTGCCCATCACCAGTCAGTACATAGTCTCATGTTGACCATAAATGCACCAAGACAGAAGGTAGTCAGTGGTTTATAAATCAGTTTACATCTCGGGTATACTTTATTTTATCTTAGAGGTGATATTTTCCTCATGGAGGTTTTAGAGTGACATAGTACATGTTAAAGATGTGTACCTTGTCATTCAGTATCCTTATGAAAATTGTAAAACAGCCATATTTTAAAATGTTTGCTAATTCATTCAGCAAGCATTTATTAGGGCCTACCATGTGCTAGGATATTCTAATTGTGGTGATAAAATCTTGGTCATTCTGTGTTAGTGAAGCATTACAAATATGATTGAAATACCCTGAATCAAAAACCAAGAATTTCTACAGTAAATTACAGAATTCAGTAAACATTCAAGTTAATTAGTAAATTTGAAAATTGGTAAACTGAGTTGTATTTTTAGCACAGAGAAGAAATAATTGTTTGACACTTGACGTGTTAGCATATGTTATATTGGAAACACATTAATGAAATGTTGGGGAGCTTTACTAACAACCTTGAATGTGCTGTCATAGAGCACCACCTCAACGGCTGTTCTGATGGTTCAGAGACAGAGTTCCAGGACTCTTTCACGTATTTTGGGAATATGTGGGAATAGTTTTACTGGTGAATCCGCTAAACAGTTACTTTTTGAGCTCCTGCTGTTTGCCAGGTACTGCTGCAGAGGCTGAGGATATAGCACTGGGCCTAAAAAGACAGTCTGTTCTCAGATGCTGCAATAGAAGGAGAAGGTTTCCAGGGCCTGCCAAATGTAGGGGGACACCTGTCTTCTCTGGCAAAACCAGGCCACTATTATTTTTTATTCTGATGAAAAAAACCAGCAGGGTACCAGGAACAGAGATCAAAGGTGTTGTATTCTATCTGTATTCCCTTTCGAAATGCAGTACTAAGCAATATCCAGATAGCTTCTGTCCTCTACTTTTTTCCTTTATTTTAAACAAAACTTTTAAATTAAAAAAAAATCTAACGAACTTACACAAAACATAAATGCCAAGCTTAACAAATTGTGAAAGATCCTTGTAACCACCACACAAAGAAATAGAACAGAACATTGGCTGCTCCTAGATGTCCCTACCCACCATGTGCCCCTAGTTGCTTTTATTCCCTCTGGCCTCCTCCAGCAGCTACCACTAGCCTGGCTTTTATTTACATTTCCTAATGGTTTTACCACTTGATTATGCCATTTGGCCTATTTTTTAGCTTGATAGAAATGGAAAAATACACTATGTATTCTTTTGTGTTTTTGTTCACCATTATTTTTGTAAGATTCAGTCATGATATTGGGTATAGTTTGTTCGTTTTCATTGCTGGATAATATTCAATTTCATGAACATACCACAGTTTATTGATTCTACCTTGGATAGAAATTTGTTTCCATTTTGGGGTAAGTAGGAACAATGTTGGTGTGAAAATTCTCATATATATCCAGAGTCCAAAGCATGTATTTAAAAGGAAGTAATGTTACATGTTCCAGGATATACATATCTTTAATTTTATTAGCTTGTACAAAATTGCTTTCCATGGTGGTGATTCCAATTTAAATTTCCCTGGTCATCATGTGTGAGTTCCATAGCCTCTGTGTCACTAGATGTTGACAATGTTTCAAGTGTTAGGTATTCTGATGAATGTGTGTGATAGAATCTGTTACGGTTTTAATTTATATTTCCCTGAAATTGAGCACTTATTTTGTGAAATTCCTGTTCAAATTGCTTAATTATTTGTTTACTTGGTATCTTTCTTACTGATTTGTAGAAATTTTTTTATTCATGCTGATATGGACCCTTTTGTAGAAATTATGTGTATTGCAGCTATTTTTTTTTCCAGTCATGGTTTGTGTTTACATTCCCTATTATCTTTCAAAGAAGAAATACTTCACATTTTATTGTAGTCAGATTTATTAGACTTTTCCTTTGTGGTTACTTTGTACCTTATTTAAAAAATTTTTCCACACTCCAAGATCATAAAGATCTTCCATATTATCTTCTAAAAGCATGTTGGTTTGCTTTTCCCATGTAGGTCTGTGATCCACCTGTGACTTTCTTGGTATAGTCTGAGGTAGGAAGTAGTCCATTTTCATCTTGTTCCACATTGATATCCCATTGCCTGACACTGTTACTGAAAATCATTTCTCACTGATCCGTGGTGCTACCTTCGTCATGAATCAAGTGCCTTTGGGTGCACAGATGTGATCCTGAATCTCTCCATTAGTCTTGTTGTTTATCTGTGATATTAATCCTATGTATCAACTTGACTGGAACAAGGTCCTGATAATATTATTTTGGGTATTTCTTTGAGGGTGTCAGGGTGAGATTAACATTTAAATTGGTTGACTGAGTAAAGCAGATTGCCCTTCCTAATATGGGTGCACCCTATCTCTTGGGTCTCTGACTTGCTGGCTACTGTAATGGTGTTAGCTGATTCCTTATAATAAATCCCTGTGTGTGTCTATCTCATTGGTTCTGTTTTTCTGGAGAACTCTGACAAATATACTATCTTTATGCCAGTGCCACATTGTCATCATTAATGTGGCTTTCTAAGCATCTTACTATCCAGGAGGGAGTTCTTCCATCTTGTTCTTCATCAAGACAACCTTGGCTAATACTGGAACTTTGCATTAACTGTTACCTAAATTTTAGAATGTGTTTGTCAGGTTTCACCAAAACACAAAATAACTTGTTGGCATTTTGATTGGCATTGTAATCGATCAATTTGGTGAACATTTCAATGGCCACTATCCTCTAAGGCAAAACTGATTTTTCTCAGCTTTGTTTACTATTAGCAAATTGAACAGTACCTGGCACAGTATAAATTTTTGAATGAATTAATGAATATATGATATGAATAAGTGAATGACAAGATGTACAAATTTATTATTTCAAACAGTCTTCCTGATAACTTTGAAACATTTTTGCCAACTTTTAATTAGCATAACTTTTAATGAGGCTGATGACTAGCCTGCAGGAGAAGTGTCCATACTACCATTTCTGAGTTCTCTTAGGTTGCATTCATAGTAGTATTTTTATCTCTGACTTCTTTGCAGGGATCCTTTGAAGCCAGGTGTCCATCTGATGGTTCCTTTAGTTACATAGTATAACCAGCAGACCTTCCTTACTGGTCATATGGAAACCATCATGCATATCCTGAGAAGTGGGAATAGGACGGGCTTCTACCAGCCCTTTGTGAGGTGGAATCCCCACTCTTCCCTCAGGGTCCCACGTGGACTACTTGTGACACATGACCATCTAACACCTAGACTGGCTAAGGTCGTAGTGCCAGTACATTTGTGAAATATTACTAAAGCTTAATTTCTTCTTACATATAATCATTCTAATGTTGTTTTTATATCTTAGTGGACTGTCTTGTGCACTACTTGGAGTATACATCCCACTTTTATGTTAATAAATTTTGATAAAATCCACATGCTATTTTGGTATACACAGCTTCTCTTAATTTTTTCTCAGCCCTAGTATCTTTCCATTTTCCATTTTTGTACCCACATTTTATGAAGGCCATTTCCTGATCTTCCCACATCCTAGGATCTTGCTACACTAGCTCCAGACTTGCCAAACCTATGCATAGATTTTTTACTTGGCAGAAATTTTCTTTCCTCTCCTTGGTATGGTTTTCTACCCTTACTAGCCTGGCCTAGCTGAGATACAGAAACCTAGGGAAATAATTATTATTCAAATTTGAATGGCAATTTTAAAAGGGAAAATAAGGTAGGTAGTGAAAAATAGCAGAGACAAAGTGAAATTCAGGGACAAGGCCAGGGATATTAGAGCTCTTCCATGGCTCCATCCACTGTTTTTATTACAAACACGTTGCTGATATTTTTTCAGTATCAGTAATCTGTATTGTTGTTACTCATATTTTTTCCTACCTGTGTTCTATTTCCTTGACTCTTTTTTTAAAAAAAGATTAATTGATAATTAAATTTTTGTATTTGCCTATATAGGGGATATTTATTCATTGCTTTTCCAGTATCCATCTTCCCTCCTTCCCCACCTTCTTAATAGTACCCTGAATTTCTCAGCTGTACATGATTCATTCTGGGTGAGAGGTATCTTTATGTAGCTCCTGGAGTGGGTCCTACCTGGCTTAACCAACACAGCTTCTCTGTTCTCCTGGCCACAGTGGTTGGTCAAGATGAGCCCCATCAAGCCTGATGAGATTCAGGGCTGTAACATTTGTTTGCAAGATTGGGAAGTGGATTGCATCTTTCCTGATGAACATGAATTAAGTAGCACATAATCCCTGAAGTTGCTTTTGGTCACTGTGGAACTGTGAGATCAGAGCCTCTCTGGAAATGTAGTTAGTCCTGACAAAACATATCTGAGAAAAAGAGAAAGAGAAAACAGGTCATATTCACATTGTGTGGACCCTGGATCAAGCCTTTCCCAGGCATAGATGCTCCAATTTCTTTCCTTTTGTATTTGAGCTGTTTGGTTCAGGATTTCGTTACTAAAAGCCAAGAGCATTTTGAGAAAACATTGTTTGAGGCATAAAATACCATTTTGTTTTGAAGGTTTTTGAAACTCAGGGACACATGGACACAATTGCAAGAAAAAAATCTTATTTATTCAAGAATATTATGAATAAATACTGAATTTAACAACGTACTTTCAGTTTTTTAAAAATTGCTTTAATTTGTATTGGTTTTTTCACTGCCATTCATTGTAGAAGATACATGCATTCAAGAAGGCATTCTTCTTCCCAACTTCAGTGAATTTTACTCCTTTGTACAATCCTGAAGTGAGTTCATAATATGTTTGTCATTGATATGGTTTGGATCTGTGTCCCCATGCAAAACTCATGGTGAATTGTAATCTCCAATGTTGAGGGTGAGTGGGGCTTGTTGGAAAGTGACTGTATCATGAGGGTGGTTTCTCGTGAATGTTAGCACCATCCCCTTAACATTGTCTTCATGATAGTTGTTGCCCAGTCTCATTGTTTGAACGTGTGTGGCACCTCCCTTGTTTCTCTTTCTCCTGCTCTGGCTGTGTGATGTGCCTACTCCTCCTTCACCTTCCACCGTGATTATAAGTTTCCTGAGGCCTCGCCAGAAGCCAAGCAGATGCTGCTATGCTTCCTGTATAGCCTGCAGAACCATGAGCCAGACAAAGCTCTTTTCTTTATAATTACTTTATAAATTACTTACCACCTCCGTTACTCATTCTCAGGTATTTCTTTATAGCAATGTGAGAATGGACTAATACAGTCAGTTCACAATGATTTCCATGGTGGCTGAAATGGCATAAACCCAATAATTGAATGTCAACAAGATCTTGCCAAAAGAGAGAGTGGCCTTGAAGTAACATCTCTATGACATATTTTACCAAATAATAAAGGTCTAGCATATAAGTTTCTTTTTAAAATATCCCTCTCTTTGATTTGTGCTCTTGCAAGAATTCCTCTCTAGGTTAATCATGAACTCTATTCTCCACACTTGGAACTTTCAAATATAGGATTGTTGTGAGACTTTTCCTTAGGTCAGCTAAAGATGGGGTTCTTTGTCCCATGTCCACGAAAATTCAGGCTCACAGACAATTTGAATGATGAGTGAGACAGGGTTTTATTGGGTGAAAAGGAAGAAGAGGGAGAAACAGGGACTGCGGAGTCCCTGCCAGAGAGCTTCCTGCCTGCCATTTGAATCCCAGGTTCTGCACAGGAAGAGGAGAGGCCAAGTGTCTCCCTGATGCAACTTCCCTAGGCTCCCTCAGTTAGTGGGCAGGCTGGTTGGAGTTTGTCCAGGGAACCCTCCCACCTGGCTGTCTCAATATGACCTTGATGTATCCTTATTTTTAGGAAATGTGTTTGCAACCACCATTGAAAAAGTAACATAGCTTGGATATTTTATGGATTTAGTTTTACTTTCTGCAAATATTGCATATAGACAATCTCAGAAAAATAAAATACAAGGATAAACTCGTGATATAAAATAGTATTTGGAATGACAGTGGAATTCAAGGTTCATACTTAAAATTGAATCTAATGCAAAGTCAGACTGGTAAAACGGAATGAAGTTGCAAAAAGAAATCTACTGATAAGGTTAAATAATTTTGCACTGGAAACAGCGGTTCTTTATTCATCCATAGTCCAGATGCAACATGGAAAGCAAGGTATGTGCTTCCAAAGATTTCTCACCCTTGAAACCAGCCTTGAGTTTGGGAAACCACTCACTGGTATGAAGAACAATTAGACTGCACTCCAACCTAATTGTGGTGGGTGTGACTGCACTGCAACTGCACCGCACCACAGCAGAACCCTGGCTCCTCAGACCGATCTCTTTCACTGGGCTCAATGTGCTGGGGACAAAACAGGGCTGAGTCTAAAGAAATACCCACGTTCATTTCTGAATGGCAAACTTAAAACATTTTTTTACTGAAATAATTAAGGAAGCAACCATTTAAATAGTATTTGTCAGCTTTCCAGAAATAATATTCCACAGAATTGGGCCATATCTTTTTGTTCATGTTCTTTCTTTTTGTTTTGTATTTATAACTCGTAGCAGGCACAAAATAAAAAACTACTGAATAGATAAAATTATTTAAATTTTAATAATTCAGAATTGTTTTCCTTTTCTTTTTCTAAAAGGTAAAACTACCCAGAGTTTTGTTTTATTTTGAAATGATCTGTTACAAGATCACTGGAAAGAGCCATGAAAGAATTATAAAGTGTTTGTGTGTGTTTGGGCTTGTGTGTTTGTGTTTGTGTGTGTACATGTGTGCACACATGCAGTGACAGGTCCTAAGCCTACATCTCCGGTTGAACCTTTCCCCTGAGCCCCACACTCCTGACTGCCTGTCTGACATCTCCACTTGGGTGATTATGAGTATCATAAACTAAACATGTTCCAGCTTAATTCCTGATCTTTTTCCCAAAACTTTATTCCCCCTCCAGGCTTTCTTAACTCAGTTAAAAAGCAGCCTCATTCTTCTGTTTCCTCAGGTCAAAAGCTCTGGCATCATCCTTCGCTACTCTTACTCTCTCATCTCACCTCCAGTCTGCCAATCCATCCAGTCTGTTGATTTTATCTGTGACACATGTTCAGAATCTGACCACTTCCTACCAACCTCATTGCTTCCACCCCCATCCACACCATTGACAACCTCTCCAGGAATGTTGCAGTATCTTTGTGTGAACTGTCCTAGAGTCTAAGCCAGAGGGCTCTTTTTTTTTTTTTGAGATGGAGTCTCACTCTGTTGCCCAAGCTGAAGTACAGTGGTGTGATCTCGGCTCACTGCAACCTTCACCTTCCAGGTTCAAGGAAGTCTCCTGCCTCAGCCTCCCAAGTAGCTGGGATTACAGGCGCCTGCCACCACACCTGGATAAATTTTGCATTTTTAGTAGAGATGGGGTTTTGCCATGTTGGCCAGGCTGGTCTCCATCTCCTGACCTCAGGTGAATCACCTGCCTCTGCCTCCCAAAGTGCTGGGATTACAGGTGTGAACCACTGCACCCGGCCTAGAAGGATCTTTTTAAATGTCTCTGTTCAAAACTCTGGAGTAGGTTCCTGTCTTATTCAAAGTGAAATGCAAAGTCCATGCGTGCATGACTCATGAGGCCCTCTGTGATCTGGCTGTGGGGTGTTACTGATCTTCTCTCTCATATTCTCATTTCCCTCAACCACAGCGGCCTCCTCACTGTTCCCCACATGTGCCCAGCAACTCCCTCCTGGGGTTTAAGCATCTACCTTCACTGCTCCTCCCCGAGAACAGCATGGCTCCTCTGGGTACTGCTTGGGTTGCTTCCAGATGTCACCTTGCAGAGGCCAGCCTCATCATCCTGTGGTAGACCCTCGCTCTCGTCGCTTACATGCAGTCTTCTTACTGCTTGTCAGCTCCTGACATGCTGGGGTTTTTTTAATCTCCCCATAATCTCCCAACTAGTTACATGTTCCATGAGTGCAGAGACCTTGATCTACAGACTAGGATAGTGCCTTGCACACAATAAGCATTCAGTGATTATTTGCCGAAGCAGTAAAGAAATGGATAGGAATTTTTGTGGCAAAATGTGGTGGGATGAGGAGAAGGACTTCCACATGAAGAGAGTGGACAAAGTTGGCCATGGCCAAGAAATAGTGATTACTCCAGTTAGGCTGGAGAATGAGGTACCTAGAGGGGGAAGTTGAAATTAAGGTTAGAAAAGTAGTTTGGGACACGTTTTGGAGGACTGTAAATGTCAGCTTGTGAGTTTGTTTATAGATTAGCGGTGTGAGGCGAAGGTGCTGTGAGAGTGTGGTTCTGTGGCACCTGTCATGCTCCGCATGCCCCTGCTCCCTCACTGACTCCTCTCCTTTTCTTCATCCTCTGTCCCTCATTTATTCCACAATTATATCCTGAGTGCCTGCAGTGTACAAGCAGGTGTTGGGGATGGAAAGAAAGGTCATGTCTTCGAGGATCTGGTGATTTTATTGTATTTTACCAAGTGAAGGGGTGGAACAGCATGCAGAAGGCACTATGTTAGCCAGAGGGAAGGGAGAGACACTTTGTTGTGGCAGTGCAGAGAGGTTGCAGGGGTGGTTAAGAGGCTTCCAGAAGGAACAGTTGAGTTTGCAACATGAAGAACAAGGCCCCAAGTGAGCAGAGGCTTAGGGCCTGTATGGTACTAGGAGACCTGAAAGTGATTTGTGGTGTAGTCAGAGATAGAAACGTTCTTCTTGCTAATGTTAAGAAGAAGAATGGCCATCTCATTGATCAGATGTTAGGTACCGAAGAAGGTTTAGATAGAGCCTGATTGCAGTGTGCCACTTGGCTTATAGTAAAGAATTTACTTAACTTGGAAGGCAAGACGTTTAATTGAAAGGGTTTAAATGGGGGGTTGGGGGACACGTATGTAAATATAAATAAGATTGAAAATACATTGAACACGGTGCAGGAGGGAGGGAATCGGCAGGTTTAGATGTTAGAGAAGTGTGAGTGGAGCAGTGGAGGACAGCACTGAGGAGACTCATAGCACCTGTCAGTTGTCTCCTGTCTTAGAAACTAGTTGAGAATAAGATACCAGAGGCAGGCAATTGGACAGTTCCTTTACACCTAAAACAGATTCAAGAATGCAGCTTGTGCCTGTGGTTCAGTTGGCTCCTCTGGATTTAGTAGATATACCCACCAGGCACTGGTGAGCTGCGCCCCCAGAGGCCTACCTGGCTAGGACTGAGCCTGCCTGGCCCAGCATGGTGCAGCAGTAGGTCAGGATGCATCCTTTCTGCAGGCAAGGCAAGTTGGAAAGACAAAGGAAGAGGGGTGTATGGGGAGCTGGGTATTTTAAATTTTCTCTCCCAAATTGACCAACTAGATCAGTTATCCTAGAGAGGAGAGAATGGGTTGAGAGATGATGTCATAGGTTGGTTTCTCAGGAACTCTGAGATGGAGAGGAGCGTTCAGGGAGTGCTTTGGGGAAGGACAGCTGTGAGGCCGAAAGGAAGGAGACAGGACTGTGCAAAGGAAAAAGTTTAGCTACAGTGCCGTCTCCACAGAACCCTCAACTGTGGGGGTAGAAGCTGGAGACCCTTCAGAGCTTTCTTGTGCTGAGACGGGAGGGCTGGACCGTTGTAGCTTTATATCCATCAGTCATTGGGATGTGGCCACTATGGGGTGGGGATGTGACCTTGGGCAAGGTGGAGACAGCTGATTATGATATGGTTGTCACATCACAAGATCCTTCACAGATATTACACTTGTTCTTCCTCTGCTTTGCTCTTCTGGGGAGTACATGGACATTCTGTATTCTCTGGGATACCAAGCAGTTTGTCTTCCTCTAAGAAGGAATGCTGAAGTTTCGTGGTTGCAGATAGACCTTTCCCTGAAAAGTGTAAGGGGAAGAGGTGGCGGGATCCATGACAGAAGCTACTAGAATGTGCGAGAGGGAGGAGCAGGAGACAGCACATTGCCGCAGCTGCCCTCACTCCTGTCTGCTGTGTTCCTGGGCAGCTGCATGGGGAGACGCTGTCTTCCCTTCTGCCTCCCTCACTGCCTTTTGGTGTCCTTTTCCATCCCTAGAGCATAGATCAGGGACTGCAATAAAGTTCAGTCCTTTTCCTTTTCACCCCTTGTCTATTATTGAATAAAAGTGGGTGGGAACAGACATCTGAGAAACAGAAATTGTAGAAAATTTTCATTGTAATTTTGTAAGTGTATTTTCCCTGGAGCTTTGGAAACCACAGATGCTTTCTGTCATACTTTATTAGGGTAGTAGAATTAGTGGTAGGTTCTAAATTCAGCAAGTACATTTAGTAAATCCACAAAATGCTATTGCTTTCTTAAATATCATGATTTTATTTAGTCTGAAAATTTTTGTCAGCATTTCATAGTTTTGCAGTGTAAATAGGACATCTAGCATCATTTTACAGGGCTCTAGGTAATATGGAAATTACTGCTATTACCATTTTCAGTATTTCACATCCATTTGGTGTGATCAGTACTTCATTCCACACATGAAGTCTAATTGTGAATTTTTAAAATGTCTTTATATGTGCATGTTTTGGGGGAGTGGTAATTGTCTCCTGAGTCATTAATGTGAATGCACTGAACTTCTTCTTAAACTTCCCATTATGAAAATTTGCTTCCCGAAAAGGGATAAAATGAGATACCATTTGTGTTCCTAGCTAGGTTTTTATTTTGGGAGTGTGTTTTATTTTGTTTTTTTCATTTCATTTACATGGAGTTCTGTTCATTATAACGCTAATTGTATCAGATTGTTTCTGAGTGATTTGCTACTGCTCCTTAGGCCAGATCAAGACATCTATTGTCAGTTAGGAACAGGATGTTTGAGACGTTTAGCGATGTTGTCCGGATGACCTGTTTTACGTTTTCAGTTTGTTTTGTTTTTGTTTTATGGTCATGTTGGCTTTTCCATTAAACTATAACGTAAACTGAGTTGGCTTAGTTAGTAAAACATTGACCAGCTCCTCTTCTCTATCCTCCAGTCCCCTCCTGATGCCTCTTCCCCTATTGTGCTCCAGCCTCAGTCTGAAGTGAATTTTTAGGTCTGTATGTTTCTTATGTAATCTGTATTTCCAAGACATAAGCTCACTGTATTTCAACCTAAATTGCCTGAATAGTGCTCCTTGGAACGTTTAGGGATAAATCCCTGTGAAAAGTAAATTTAAACAGTGATGTCTGTAGTGGGAGGTATTTTCTAATGAATAGCCACTACTGCGGATGTGTGGATGTCTGCACTACATGTGGCAGCCTGATCACTACATCTGTTTTGAAGTTCATTGATTTCCCAGACCACACCTGCATTTCTTTAGGGGGCTGACATCCCTCCCAGGATCCAGTCATTGTGAGCTGGTAACTGTAACTGGCTTACTCTTTTGACCTAGAGATTATTATACTTTGTCTTAGTTTGACTATTGTTCCTATCAGATCTGACAACACTGGAGTTTCTATAAATTAGCAGCATGGCAGAGGAACCAAGCATGTTTAAACCCCTAAGTCGTGATTTCCATGTCTTTTAAAAGGTTTGTGGTTTGAATAGTACTTTACTCTATGGTAGACATAAAGAGTGCTTATAAAAATTCTGGCTATCAGGAGGCTTTCATAGTTCAGCTGAAACTACAAAATAACCTCAGATGAGTCACTCCTTTGGAAATCAGACTTTCCAGATTTGTCCTAGCTCTGCCAGTGAGATCGTTTACGAATTATGTACCCTTATTTTTATATATTAAAAAAATAACAAATACTGTATGATTCCACTTAAATAAGGTACTTAAAGTAGTCAAGTTTATAGAAACAGAAAGTAGAACAAGCCAGCGGGGGGTGGGGGTGTTGTAGGGGAGTTGTTTAAAGGATGTAGAGTCTAGGTTCTGCAAGGTGAAAATTTTCAGGAACTCTGTTGCACAACAGTGTGAATGATTAAGATGGTAAATTTTCTGTTTTTTTTTTTTTAACCACAGTTTTTTTTAATGTTCAAAAGGATAGTATTACTGTTAACTGAATGCTTGATATGTGCCATACATGCATTATCTTGTTAAACATTCCCAGCTCCATGAAGGTAGATATTGTCACTCTAGTTATAAGTGAGAGAACTTAAATGTAGTTTACTGGTTAGTAAGTGGCAGACCATGTTGGACCTAGATGTGACCCTAAAGCCACTTAAAAAATGTATTGTCACCAGCTCACTTAAAGACAGGCTCACTCTGAGGCTTTTTAGGTCTAGAATCTGTGATTCTATGATTCTGAGACAAGCCAGAGACCTTGCAAAGACCCATCAAGTAGGAACAAAGTTTAAGTGTTTATGTGTTCAGAGACCACTTCTGTACTATTTTTAGTGAATAAAAATTGCCATACTGTATTTAATCTGTGGTACAGCAGCAGCACCAAATGCTGGTTTCTGAGAGATTGAGATGTTACTCAAATGTGAGAAAAATTAAGGTGTTATTAGTAATTACTTCTTCTTCTTCTTTTTTTAAAGACTGACTTTCGCTCTTGTTGCCTAGGCTGGAGTGCGATAACGCGATCTCGGCTCACTATAACCTCCATCTCCTGGGTTCAAGCAATTCTTGTGCCTCAGCCTCCTGAGTAGCTGGGATTACAGGCATGTGCCACCACGCCTGGCTAATTTTTGTATTATTAATAGAGATGTTGGTCAGGCTGGTCTCAAACTCCTGACCTCAGGTGATCTGCCCGCCTTGACTTCCTAAAGTGCTGGGATTACAGGCATTAGCCACCACGCCTGGCCAATAGTAATAACTTCTATAGAATGGCTTGGTAAAGACTCAGAAGAGCCTTACCTATACGTTACATTTTTCCATTTTTTGAGTTTGTAATAGCCTATAGTACTTGTTATAAGTTGAATTTGTGCCCCCAAATTCATACATTGAAGTACTAACCCCCAGTACCTCAGAAGATGTCCTTACTTGGAAATAGAGTAATTGCAGAAGCTATTAGTTACGATGAAGTCATACTGGATTAAGGTAGACCCTAATCAACATGACTATTGTCTTTGTAAAGAAGGGAAATTTGGACATAGAGACATGCACACAGGGAGAACGCTATGTGGAGATGAAGACAGAGCTCAGCTGATGCTTCTGCAAACCAAGGAATACCATAGACTGCCAGGAAGCCCCAGAAGTGTGGGGAGAGGCATTTCCTCACAGCCCTCACAAAGTATCAGCCCTTAGGACACCTTGCTGTTAGAATTCTAGCATCAGGACTGGAGATGAATTTCTGTGGTTGAAGCTTGTGGTCCTTTGTCACAGCAGCTCTAGCAAACTAATAAAATTTCTAAAATAAGATTTTTTATGTACAAAAAAAAAGTTAACCATGGTTACTGATAGTTTATCCAGAGCAGTGGTGAAATTAAGAAATGATCCTTATATGTGAAGATGTTCATTGTAATATTTTTTATAATCAGAAAAAATGAGAAACAATCCAAATATCTAGGCATTTGTGAATAACCAGTTATAACAAATTATAACTACTTGATGAAATATTATGTTGTGATTTTGTATAGCTTGTATATGAAAAATATATATATATATAACACAAATAAGCTGAATGAAAATTTTTTATACAAAATGATAACAGCTGTGTGAAATATATATGCATCAGACTGAAATTAGAAGGAAACATAGAAAATGAAAAAACTTTGTTAGGATTATAGAATCATAATTGGATTTTTTTCTTTTAATGTTTCTTTTAATTTGTTGCTTTTATTACATAGAATTGTGGCAATGTATTATAGTTATATTATTTTTAAAAAATCAACTTTATTGAGGAAAATTTTACATGCAATCAAATGCACTCTTTTAAATTGGATAATTGGATAATTTTGACACATGTATACCTCCTTATAACCACCACGATCAAGAAATAAAACATATTCATCACCCAGAAAGTTCTCTCTAGCCCTTTTATAGTCAGTCCTTCTCCCAGCTCTGAACTGAGTTAACCTACTGATCTGCTTTCCATCACCATAGATGAATTTTTTCTTTTCTATAATTTCATGCAAATGTAATAATATATACTCTTGTGTCTGGCATCCTGCATTCAGCATAATGTTTCTGAGATTTATCCATGTTCTAACTTATTTGTAGCTGATTACTTTTTATTGTTCAGGAGTGTTCCATTGGTATATTGTATCTATATACCATTTTGTTTATCAGTTCACTTGTTGATAGCAATTTGAATTGTTTCTAGCTTTTGACTATTAATAAGTTGCTTTGAATTTTTTTTTCTTTTTTTTTTTTTTTTGAGATGGGGTCTTGCTCTGCTGCTCAGGCTGGACTTATCTGGGCTCAAGTGATCCTCTCACCTCTACCTCCCAAGTATCTGGGAATACAGGCATGTGCTCCCAGGCCCAGTTTGAACATTTTTTGTAAAAGTTTTATATAGTCATACATTTTTATTTCTCTTGGATAAATGCCTAGGATTGGAATTGCTGGATTGTGTGATAGTATGTGTTTAATGTAAGAAACTGTCAAATGGTTTACATTCTCACCAGCAACTTATGAGAGTTCCGGTAGCTCCACATGTTCACCGACAACTCACATTATCAGTCTGTTTTTATCTTATTCTCATGGGTATATAGCTCTCACAGCAGTTTTAGTATGAATTTCCCTGATGATTTGACATTGAGCATCTTTTCATGTTATTCTATCTTTTGTGAAGTGTCTATGAAAATATTTTGCCAGTTAAAAATTTTTTTTCTTATTAAGATGTATAAGACTGCCCTTTATATTCCAGATACTGTTCCTTTGTCAAAAATATGTATTCAGAGAACATACATGCTCAGTCTGTGGCTTACCTTTTCGTTTTCTTAATACATATATACTCAAAAATACATATGTTTTAAGTTTTGACAAAATCCTTGTGGTTTTCTTTTGTTACAATTTCATGCCTTTTGTATCCTAAAAATTTTTTGCCTATGCCAAGTTTATGAAGATTTTGTCCTGTGTTTTCTTCTAAAAGTTTTATGTGTTACTTTTTACATTTATGTATATGATCTATTTTGAGTTAACTTTTCTAGATGATTATGAGTTGGGGGTAGAGGTTATAGATTTCCATTTGTTTTCTGTTTTCTTATTTAGCTCTTTGAACATATTTCAGACAGTTTTTAAAAAGTCTTTGTCTAGTAAGTCCAGACCTGTATTTCTTTAGGGTTGTTTCTGGAAATTATATTGTTCCTTTGAAGGGGCCACGTTTCTCTGTGTCTTTGTGTGCCTTGTGATATTTTGTTAACAACTGGTCATTTAAAAAATATATCCCTTTTCTCAATCTTTGCAGACTGGCTCCATGTAGGGGAAGACCTTCAGTAGTTAGCCCAGTGTGAAGGCTTAGGTTTTAGGCTTTTTGGGGGTATACATCTTCCTTGGATTTGTCTGTCTGATATTTTTTTCCAATTCTCCCATATACATGGCTGTTTTTACATGTATTAATTTCTCTAAGAGCCTTGGTCCTGCTTCTTCACAGAGACTTAGCTGTTCTACTATTTCCCTCTGCCCATAATCTCTTGCCCACAGGCGTCTGCAGTTTTCTGTAGTTTTCATGCACTACAGCACTTGTCACTACCTTCTGCAACTTTTAACCTGAGATCCAAAGCGTGCCATCATTCCCATCTAACTCTGAGTCAGGCAATGAAGAACGGGTCCCTTGGGCAGCTTGCAGACATACTTTTCCCTCTGTAATGTGGGAGAAAACCAGGAATTGGGTCACTGTGTGTCTCCCATGCTGTGCCAGGGAAAGGCTAGGGCAAGTGCAAGCAAGCGCAGCATGACATTTCCTGTCGTTTTCAGTATGGCTTTTTCTTGATTGGGTGTTTGCTTGGTTGCATCCTTGACTGGTTTCCAAAGCTTCCATGAAGCCATTTTAATCAGTGTATAGTTGTTTTCTTGATGTTTCCATGGATGAACAGAGAGGCCATCCTAGTCTGCCATCTAGCTGACATCACCATATCAAATGCTGAATATTTTTAAATGCTTTTTCTGCGTCTATTGAGATGATCATACAGTTTTTCTTTTTTATACTATTCTAGTATGGCAAATGCAGTCATTGATTTTTTAGTGTTAAACCTACTTTTCATTACTGAGATGATCCCCATTTAATCATGTAGTGTTATCTTTTTAATATATTGCTACTATATGCCAAAGTGTTAAGGATTTTTATGTTTATGTTGATGAAGAATATTGATCTATTGTTTTCTTACAGTGTCTTTGTTTTGATGCCAAGGTAATTCACTCAGTATTATTTTTTGAGACAGGGTCTCCCTCTGTTTTCCAAGATGAAGTGCAGTGGTCAATCATAGCTCACTGCAGCCTTGACCTCCTAGGCTCAAACAGTCCTCCCACCTCAGCCTCCTGAGTAGCTAGGGCTATAGATGTGTACCACTGCACCTGGCTAATTTTGAAATTTTTTGTGGTAACAAGGTCTTCCTGTGTTGCCCATTCTTGTCTTGAACTCCTAGTCTCAAGCCATCTCCTACCTTGGCCTCCCAAAGTGCTAGGATTACAGACATGGGCCACCACACTCAACCTGCCCTTATTTTTTTTCCTTAATTGAAATCACTAGTGAGACTTTCTGGTCCTCAGATTTTCTTTGGGGAAAGTTTTTAAATTGTAGGTTTTTTTTAAAAAAAAAAATAGGAAGTTTCTGTTTAGGTTGTCTGTTTCTTCTTCAGTCAGGTTTAATAATTTTTGTCATTTAAAGAATTATCTGTTCCATCTTTGTTGTCAAGTTTATTGGTATAACATCCTTAAATAATGCTTTTAATATCTGTAGGATATGTAATGATGTCTTCTGTTTTATTTCTGACATTGGAATTTATGTCTTCTCCCTTTTTTCTCCCCCATGAACTGAGCAACTGTTTAACAAATTTATTAAATTAAAAAAAAATAGCCAGGTTTGGGTTTATTGATTTCATCTATTTTTTGTGATTTCTTTGACTTTTGTTTTTTATGATTTTTTCTTCTTCTTCTTACTTTGTATTTAATTTGATCTTTCTCCCCCCCCCCCCCCCACACCTCTTAAAATGGCGATATAGATAATTGCTTGGAGACCTTTCTTCATGTATAACATGAGACTTAAAGCTATAAATTTCCCTCAATTGCTGCTTTATGTGCATCCCTTGAATTTTGATACATTGTTTTTATTTAACTTTAGTAAAAAAATATTTACTAATTTTCCTTGTGATCTCTTTTTTGACCATTGATTATTTAGAAATATGTTTTTAAATTAACAAATATTTGAGGTTTTTCCAGACATCTTTCTGTTGCTGATATATAATTTAATTTTGTTGTGTCTGATTATATATTTGTATTATTTCAGTCTTCTCAGATTCACTGAGAATTGTTTTATGGTTCTGAATTTGGTCTATTTCAGTAATTGTTCCATGTAAACTTCAAAATAATGTTGGGTGGTATCTTTTCTAAATGTCAGTTAGGTTAAAGTAGTTGATAATTATTGAAGACTGTGGAGAGTCTGAGACTTTTTTCCTTCCTCTTTGGAAGGTAACAAGTTAGACTGCCACTGTTTCTTGCATGCTGGCCGAAGACGTAGGACTTCTGAGTCAGAGACAAAAGATTTTGTAATCACAGCACAGCAAGCAACAAGAGCTTGGTGTTTGTATCTGCTCCCTGAAGATCTATGGGAGAGATGCAGAGAGTCCTAGGTAAATACTGTGCACACATGGGTTTGCGACACAGCTGAGGAGACTTCAGCTTGTGTTGCTCAAATCTTTTATAATAGGCTGCAAACAACCTTCCCTTTACCTGGAAGAAGACATTATTTTTATTATTGGGTAGTTAAACCTTTCTGTTTCTTCTGAATGAGACCCTGTCTCTTTTCCAAAGGGGTTGGCTGTACAAGTATCATTGAAAAGACAGTCTGGAGCAAAAGCAGAAATGCAGCAGACCCATGGAGAATTCTCTCCCAATAATAGTGTTGCTCAGGTCTCCTATAGTCTTCTGGTTTTCTGTCTGTTTTTTTTTTTTAATTTTATTTTTTATTGCATTTTAGGTTTTGGGGTACATATGAAGAACATGCAATATTATTGCATAGGTACACACGTGGCAGTGTGATTTGTTGCCTTCCTCCCCTTCACCTATATCTGGCATTTCTCCCCATGCTCTCTCTCCCCAACTCCCCACCCCCCACTGTCCCTCCCCTATTTCCCCCCAACAGACGCCAGTGTGTAGTGCTTCTCTCCCTGTGTCCATGTGTTCTCATTGTTCAACACCCGCCTATGAGTGAGAATATGCGGTGTTTGATTTTGTGTTCTTGTGTCAGTTTGCTGAGAATGATGGTTTCCAGTTTCATCCATGTCCCTACAAAGGACACAAACTCATCGTTTTTTATGGCTGCATAATATTCCATGGTGTATATGTGCCACATTTTCCCTGTTCAGTCTATCATTGATGGGCATTTGGGTTGGTTTCAGGTCTTTACTATTGTAAACTGTGCTGCAGTGAACATTCGTGTGCATGTGTCCTTATAGTAGAACGATTTATAATCCTTTGGATATATACCCAGTAATGGGATTGCTGGGTCAAATGGAATTTCTATTTCTAGGTCCTTGAAGAATCGCCACACTGTCTTCCACAATGGTTGAACTAGTTTACATGCCTGCCAACAGTAGAGATGATGTTGAAGTCTCCAATTATAATTGTGTTATTCATTGCTGTTTTCAATTCTGTCATTTTTTGTTTCATTTATTTCTAAGC